>JABEEO010000039.1:0-158231 GCA_013364945.1 Fusarium tupiense
TTAATCTATAAGTATAAAAAAGATATTTTCCCTAGCCTTAGTAAACTATATATCCTCTTTATTATTACCCTAAAAAGGTAATTAGTACTAAGGCTTTAATACTAAAGGCCTAATTTAAAATAAGCTTAAAAACCCTAAAACTATTAAAAAATATACTACTTTATAATTAAAGATTATAAGCTTAACTTACTATATTAGTAGTAATTTATTAATATATAGTAAGTCTTTACTTATAATTTAATAATTTTAAAAAAAAGTATATAAATTAAGGATATTATAAAAATATAGATTATTAATATTAGTTAAAGACTTAGTTTTATAGTAATTAGGTACTATAGCTAGAGGGTTATAGCTAGGTTACTTAATATTAATATTAATTATATAGTAATATATTTTTTAATAATTTTAAGGGTTTTTTGCTTATTTTAAATTAACTATTTTTAAGAATTTAATTAATACCCTGGCTCTTTAGGTAGGGCTGTATCGAGCTATTAATACTTCAGGGGCTGTATTATAGAGCGTTGCCACAACTGACACGCTATCGGTAAAGGTAACACTCCCCTGAAACTTAATTACATCATCACATTGCTTTTGGCGTTTGGGAACTAGTAAGACGATTTGTTGTAGTATTACTATTAGCGGCACAATTGCAACAGGGCCCTGCTATATGATGATCATGGAGGAATAACAGTTTGTCCGAGCTTGGCCTAGGTATAAAAACACGACGTCAGCGATCTAAAAATCATCCTTCACAAAATCTGTACTCCTCAGACAAATTGGCAATCAATGCCGTTGATACCATGAATCCAACTTCTTTTCTAGAAAGCCTCCCAGCCGAGGTTCTACAATCTATTTGTACCCTATTCTGTCGCCACTGTCGAGGCGACACTCTTATTCTTTACTTTGAGGAATAAAGGACAAGAAATCAAACTGCCCCAAAACGCAATACCACTCTGACCAATAATGAAACTGTCCAAAACCTATATGCTCTTAGCCGCGTGTCACGTCGGCTCCGGGATGTTGCTCAACCTGTCTTGTATCACGAATTCCCAAGCTTTGAGCATCATGAGAGGCGCCTAGAGCCTTTTCTTCGTACCGTTACGACCCGACCAGACTTGGCTAGGGGAGTCAAGGCCTTAGCTTTCAATTCAAACTTCGCGAATGATCTGGATATCTCCTTGGCCCGAAATCTCTATCAGCAAGGGCTCAAAGTTCTAGGAGCCAACGAGAACCAAGTCTGGCGGGGGAGGCGCGACGATCGTCTTGAGCTGAAACATTATAAAGCGTTGCGGGCATTCTTGTTCGAGGACAAAATGAACGATGATGACTCATATAACTGGCACCTTTGGAGAGTTGCCTGCGCTGAGATCCTGATCCTGCTTCTCGCTATACTACCCAACCTGACTACCCTTATGGCGGATGAGGAACACATTAATACGTTTCTTCCGCCATCCGCGTTCAGAGTATTTGGGATTGATAGTATAAAGCTAAGGCAACTTGTCACATTCCGCCTCCCTCACGTAATTATGGATGTGGCACCAGATCTGGACAATTTGTATATCGAAGGCTCTATTGGACGACTTATGAATAACCCGGGACCCGGGACGATATCTTATCGCGCGCCAAAACAAGACTTCAGACTAGAAGAGGCCCTCCCTTATCGACTGGATACCCGCGATCTGGAGAAGATCCTTACTTCTTACCGACAGCCTCTGCGGTCCTTTCGGTATGAGGCATTGAATACCGAGAGCAAAGTCGAAGTACCCCGCCCCGCATTCGACTATCTTGTTAACTTCTTCACGACTCTAGAATTTCTCCACCTTGACTATGCGGTTGAAGCTCGTCTTTACGGGTACGCACTTGGATCTCTGAAAAGGTTTACCAATCTGAAATATCTCTTTATATCCCGAAATCTGATATATTCTATGCTCGACTTTTCTTCAAGAGATGCAAACTCACTTGTCAACTTTTTGCCTGACCAGATTAAGACCTTTATGATAATCGACCGTACCCGCTCACCGGAACGTGTATACGGACTTATTACACGGGCATTCAACGGTTTACAAAGCGCTATGGCAAGAGGTTCATTTCCCCAACTGAGGCGTGGGAGGTACAAGACAACCCGTTCCAAATTTTGCAGACAAATATACTGTGAAGGAGGTCCGGTAAATCAGACATCTGGCCCGACGGGATGTTTATAAGTTAGAAACTAATTGAGCTGCCTTTCTAAAATATGTCACTTGTTAGAATTTATGTGAATGTCATAGTACTTTCCCATAATACTCAATCCCCTATTCCCCTGTGTTCTCTTGTACACTCTTGTATTATGTCTTGTCGATCTTTTGAGTGTTTCTATCAAATGATGGGTTTATGCGGTTGACAATTATGGCTGAGAACTCAAAGAGACATATAGAGTTTATGGGCTCCATAACTCGTGGCTAAGTATGGCTAAGTATGGCTGAGCATGGTTGAGTTTAGTAAGATTATAAGACCCTGATGCTGAGAGGCTGTTATCCTAGGCAAGGTAAATGTCTTTGCCTAGCTTAACCCTACGGTCTTCTTGCTGTGCCTCTTTTTACTGTACTTCTTTTTACTATACCTTTTCTTACTATACCTTTTCTAAAGCTATTTTTAGTACTAAAAATAAGGGGTTTTTTTTTTAATTAAAGAGGTCTTTTTTTTATCTTTTAAAAGAGGATTTTAGAATTACTTTTTAAAAAGTCTTATAGCTAGCTAGCTTTTAGTAACTTTCTAAGGACCTCATTAAATATATTTTTAAGTAAAGGGTAATCTAAGCTATTACTTATAGCTTCAAAAGGACCCTTTTTTAACTAATTAACTAACTAACTAATTAACCTAAAAGCTTAGTACTTTAACTTTTATTTTTTACCTTAATCTTATAAATAGCTTTACTTTTAGAAAAACCCTATAAGTTTATAATAAACTAATAGCTAATTTAATTAATTAAATTTAACTAATAGTTAAAAAGTAAATTCCTTAGTAAACCTTAAATACCTTACTTACAAAAGGTAAAGCTAAAAGGTCCTTTTCTTACTAACTTTAAAAGTTACTCTTTAGTTTCGCTTTGCCTAATAATTAAGATACACGGTCTTAGCATGGATGCTCCTTTATTAATAAACGGACTCTAAGTTTATAGAGTCGCATAAAAGCCCTTATACTAAAAAAGAGAGAAGAAGCGAACCATTACAAGGGTTTCTGCTCGCGTAAGGAAGAGGAAGTTTGGAACTGGTCACAGTCTGAATCTGTACTAGAGCATTGTAGAGAGCTAAGGCGTATAAGAGAGCATGCCGCCCAACGCCCTGATCTTACTGGGACATCGGTTCATCCTGACATTGTCAAGGTAAACATATAGAAGTCAAACTACGGGAGATGGCTGCTTAGTGTATTGAAATGTTCCCTTGTTCTTAAGTTTGGAAGGAATAACTTCTGGTCCTGATCGTGGCTAGGGACCGACCAGTTGCAACCCAGCTCAGTCTTCCTCGGCCGCGATGTTATTATCATTATCTTCAGCAATTATATCATAGACTTTCATTTCCCGACTGGCATCAAGCTTGTCACATGTTTTGCGAGCGTCAACGGCGCGTTGGGCATTGGCGGGATTATGTTTTCTTTCATGGCGCAGTTGGCCCTATCCAGCTTGGAGCAACACTGTCCTGTAGCACTATGTCGCCAGCTCCAGCAAGAATCGGAAACAATGTTTGTTGAATTCGCATATTTTGCTTGGTGTTATGCGAGGGAGTCAGCCATCCCCTCAGGAACCTCGCGGTGAGAAATGGCTCCAAAAGCCTCAGCGCGACTAGCACTATACAGGCAATAGCTAAATTGGCGTACCATGTCAGTTTAGAGCAAGAATCAGGGCTACGACTCGTTTTCCGGCTCGAGGTTGACAGGATCGGATTGCTGAGTACGAGTGTTCAATGGAGTCCGAGGGCGTGGCGGTTTTACTGATCCTTACCTAGGCATAGATGACAAACTCGAGCTTAGTAGCCGGGCAGGACAAACTCTGCTGGGTCACATAAATGATAATGGCTTCTTTTTCACTGCCTTTGAGCGGGCTTTTGACAATTGCATGGCACGCCGAGGTTACTGAGGAGTGGCTAAGAGGCATCATAGCTAGCTGAGCCGCAAAGGTGCATGCCTTAGGTAGTTCAAATGGTCGGTGAGACGCTTGACCAGCTCGTCATGGTAATCGCGCACGGTCTTCTAGTGTGTTGCTATCCATTGTGACTGCAACGTTAGCATGGTTGAGGTTATGTGACATTCAAAACATATATTAGTGTCTAAGGGAGATTGGAGGTGAAGTATCACCTGTATAAGCGGTCAAAATTTCTTAGACAGCAAAAGGACTTCAATTTACACTAGTCTACGGCAGAAGCAAAAAATTGATGATGAGGAACTTTGTTACGAGGTATTGGAGTCAGAGGTAAAGTGGGGAGTAAATCACTACCCACAAGTGCGGGAACGGAGACCGTAAGCATGAGAGGCAAACTAATAATGGGCATCCTGAGCCATCAGATTCATAACTAAGGTACCAATGTATCGGAGAGACTAAAAGCGTGTTGAAAATAGAGAAGAAAGGTAAATGACTTCTCAGGTTTGTATTTGACTGGGCGGTTCTCCAATTCCAGACCATGGTTCAGATGTCTGAGTATCTCCGAAACTCGACGGATGACTCCCTTACCTCCCCTTGATATGGTCAGAGTATCGGCTCAAGTCCTCACAGCTTAATGAGACACTTGTGGGACTTTGGAGCGATTAATGTGTAATTTTCCAATTCCATGTCGTCATTGGTCATCGATGCATGAACCTGAGCTCCCTGAAACTTACGGAAGAAAGCCGCTGTAGTGACGCGAAGCTCCATGTAAGCGAGGTGAATGCCAATGCAGACTGTTCTAAGTTAGAAATTTAATAGGTTGAACCCGGGTGTCAGCTATCTTACTTCGAGGCCCTCCTCCGAACGGAATGTATGCGTCTTGCATCTCAGTAGTTGGGTTAAGCCAGCGATCTGGGTCAAACCTTGGCAACAATGTTAGCAACCTTTCCTTGAGTATCTTGAGGTTTGGCCACTACCTATCCGGGTTTGGAAACACTTCGGGTACTCGGTGTAAGGAGAACGCTTGCGTGAAAACGGTCGCGGTGCCAGGGATCATGTAGCCACAAGCTTCCCAGCCGCCTTCTGGGACGTCCCTCTGATGAGCCCCAGATGCAGCTCCATACAGTCTCAAGGACTCCTTTACTACTGCGTTCAGGTATGGTAATCTGACAAGGTCGGCATCTCGGAAGTCTACAGAGAGCACTGATACTTCCTCCTCGAGTCGTGCCCGTATTCCAGGACTCTGTAAAACCGACCAGACAAGATATGTCAGCGTATTTGAAGTAGTGTCGGTTCCTGTAATCATGAGTTCTGCTGCCTCTTGCTGCATCTCGAGGTCTGTTAAGGCGTTCTCTTTGTTTTTCGGATTCATGATCTTCTCGAAGAACATCGGGGTGTCTAGCGAGCCCGTCAGCTGAGCAAGCTGTAGACGGTGGATCGATTCCTCCCCATATTTGAGAATTCTCTGAAACCTCTCTGAGAACTTCTTAACTTGAGGCAGTGGAAGCAAGAACATCAAGTCGAAGAATGGAGAGAGCTCGATCCTTTTGTTGACTGTTGGCATCACAGCCTGTAAATCCTCCACATATTGGCTTCTCTAAAAGCGAGGGATCAGTAACGGTGACATTTGCGGGGCTGTGCACATACTCTTCCTTGCTCAAGCATTCGGAATGAACTACCAAATGTCAAATCACCAATGATATCAGTCGCCATGAAGCTGAACCAATTATGGCAGTCAGTATATCCTAAACTATGATACTCTTTCTCCATCTGACCCATCGCCAAGTCAACTTTGGCACGGATCAAGGGCTCAAAAGCGGGTAGAGATGAGTTGCTCAAGGGGTGCGCAAGTAACCGGCGACGGCGAGCGTGCTTTTCACGATCTCTCATTCCGAGCATACCAGGGCCAGTCTTATCATACCAAGCAGATTTTCTAAACCCGCCAGAGACCTTTTGTATGACTTTGACGGCGTCGGGGTCGTTAATCCCCACGTCTGTTGGGCTGATGCGGACAACAGGGCCTCGATGCATGCCACGTTAGCTATTGGCACAGCTATGATCAACAGGGGCGTTCCTCACCATATTGGGTAAAGAGAGAATCTATGTACTGCATGCGTCGGCCAGACAGGGTGTAGTATTTGACAACCAGGTTCGTCCACCGTCCTATAACAGGTCCAGGTATCTTGGACAGAGGACCATACAAGGCAGTCTTGACTTTCGCGACAGCCTGTTACGGTCAGCACAATAAAACAGATCTAATGGATACTTTACTTTGTTCAAATCCACTTACATAATAAAGTATTAAAGCAGTACACGCAGCCAGACCATAGCCAACCAGTGACTGGGGCAGCATTGTGGCTATCAAGTCCGATACAATGTTGACGTGCACGAGAAGCAATAAGTGAAAGTTAGGAGAGGGGCAATGGACCGTGCTTGAGAGCTTTCAACAGAACCGCAATCAACTCTTTCGCCCTTTAAATGTCTACAGTGTCTCTTTTGAGTCCCCGCACACCCTCCGGGAGGCTTTCACTCAACCACCCGGATCGACCACTCGGAGTCTATCAGAATTCGGCTTCTTGTGGGGTAACAGCCGCTCTAGGTTCTGATGGGAAGTTGCCTAAGTCCGACGGTTTTTATTGATCAGAATTCAGACCCAAGTCAACGAGGTCTATAGTGTCACTAGGCCAATGTAGTACGCCTATGCATCTTATGCAGTAAGAAGATGCAGTAAGATGGAGAGATGCGATAACTATTCAACGACATAGCACCAAAGGGTCTTGATATCACATATCATTGTTCATCGCAGGATAAGACTTCGGCACAAAACTTTCTTCTAGTTGTACCAAAACCGTTGAACTTCGGCGCTGTATCTATCTCCGAGCATCAATAACAGGCAGTGTAATCCAGCTAGCCTCGCCGCCGACAGTAATAATATTCTTTCCATCGAAAGTCTTCGGATCACGATCATCCAGATGTTCATGAGAGAACTTCCCTACACCTTGAGTATCGTGACCGGCAATCTCCAGCACCAGCGTCTCTTCAGGCTCAAGCACCACATTTGTTGGCCAGACCTCAACATCCACCTCATACTTCTGATTCTCCTCAACTCGCTGCACATCCGATGAGTAGTAATTGCGATAAGGCAAGCATTCCTTGTGTAGTTTGTTGCTCTCATCCACTTTTCTCAGTGAGACTCGCTGCCAGCCCTTCACAATGGGAACGGGGTCACCCATGGTGCCGGTGTAGAAGACTTCTTCACCCTTGGCGTTGATCTTCCGAAGGGTGATGAACAGGTCGATGTCCGATGGGGGAGAGGAATCAGCAGAGTTCCGTGATGCAGCTACAGTTAAATGAGCGACGATATGACCTGTTATTTCCAGAGCAGAAGAGGTCTTGTATGCAAATTGGATGGGTTCCCTGTGGACGTATTAGCCTCCTGGACTTCTGGACATGCTCAGACAACATCACTTACCCATTCAGAGCATCATACTCAATTGTGCTGGTTGAGGATGATGGCTTCGTGCTCAACGAATGATCAGAGGTCAGGTAGAACCTCGAGTAGTTGGTGCCAGGTAATGGCCAATCTGCTTCATCTCTACTGGGGAACCCTCGTTCGCGCTCAGGGTCATCAACACCGGCCTCACCCTTTCGCAAAGTAAGACGAACTCTTGGCTGCTTTCCAGATTTCCAACCATCCTTATCGTCGTCTTTTAGAAAGGAGTTGAAGAAAGACAGCTGTAGGTCAGCCGACTCGGGGTAATAAAAGGGCAAGTCGTGTCTCCCGACAATGAAGTGGAGAAACTTGTACTTGGAGCTGGCACGGATCCAGCCGAGGACGTTTCCTCGGAGGTGAAGCAAGATACCTCCCTTATGCCATGTCAGAATTATAATTTGGGTCTCGCATAAACTGTCTTACTTACCCAATTGGCGACACTGAGCAGAGGAACCTCGATGGCCTCGACATCAAAGTCTCGAGTGCGATAATACTCCTCGTCACGAAACTTGTGCACAGCAGTGTCTACTGTCTGATCTCGGCGATTCTTGAGTAAGGTCTCGTCGTCAAGGTCACCTTCGAGAGTATCTTCACCCCAGCTTCTAGCGCTGCGGCCTGGCTTACCGTACTGACATGGACTAACTCCATTGTTCCACCAGAAGTCTAGATTGAACCCTTGTCAGCAGTGCTTAGTCAGTGGAACTTCCATCTGTAGCTCACCAATGAACCTGTCCGAGAGAATACCTCCATGTCTTACACGGTCCCGGTAGTAGTCACTCATACCCTCCCACGGGATGATAGCAGCGAGACCCTTCGGTTTCCTCGCAGCAACTCTCCATTGCGTACCGGCGTAGTAGCTGATTCCAAGAAGGCCAACCTTGCCCGAAGACCACTCTTGCTCGGCAGCCCACTCAATGACGTCGAAGAAAGCTTCACTTGTACCTCGAGACATGGTGTCAAGGAGGCCAGGACTTTGACCGGCTCCTCTTTCGTCAACCCTCAAAACGATGTACCCTTTGCTTGTCCAATAGGCAGGATCAGGTGTCTCCCAAGCGGCATGGGTGGACTTCATCTCAGGGTTGAGCTGTTCCCAGCTTTTCTTGTAGAATACCTCATAACGGACATCTTTTCCATCTATTCTATCATGTCAGCAATTTGACGACGCGCACTGAAGCACAGGTGAGAGAAGCAACGTACAAGGGCCATATGTAGCGATAACAGGGTATGTCTTGTCTCCAAAGGGAGCCGCATCTTTGGGCAGAAAAACATTTGCTCGAAGAAGGCCCTTCTCATATGTCTTGAGTGGAATGTCAATGTTCTTGATGAAGACATAAGGAAAGCTATCCTTGTCTATCGTGAGGTACTTGTTTTCGGCCATAGTTAGTGATCTTGAAATGATATGGTACTGATGACTCATGTGACCAGCCTCAATGAAACGCATCTATTCGTTTGCATGTATTTATTATTGAATTTTCGACACGCCAGGCTTTTGGATCATAATCTGTGCCACCAATGGGCCCTCGCTTTGCGTGATGCGGGAGAACAATCATGTCTGGTTTTTGGCATGGGTGATGTGGTCCCGAGCCGACGACTCCATGAACAATCCACAACGAAAGTAGGGAACCTAACTAAAGACCCTTGCCGTTCGCAACCTACCACCATGTCGGCATGAGCGGAAATTTGAGAAAGGATTAGCCCCATTCCCAGTGATGATTTAGTTTACTCGCCAACGCGCTTCCCATCACCAATTGTCAACATCCGTATTATCACAGCCAGCACCACGACAATGTCTACTACCCAAACATCCACAGCCAACGCTCGTGGCAGACACTTACGGCTCCAGTCCGATTCTTCTATAGAGAATGCTTTGGAAGATTACAAGATCCATCACTCGTCTCATCAGTCCTCATCAACAGTTGACCAGCAGAGCAGCGATCGCAATTTCGTGATTATCGCGGGGATCCCAAGAGAAGCTCAACCAAGTGAATTTGACCCCTCTTTAGCTGCTCATCCCACCGTTCCATACCCAGTATCCAACCCAGGGTGGTGGACCGGCACTTTCCGTCGTGTTCCTGATTATCGACCTATCAATCAACATCTTGATCTCAATGAGAGACGGCAGATGCTTCTGTTTACCGTTGTTGGTGGCATCATGGTAAGAGGATGCTGGCTTATGTCGGTAAGTGGTAGATGTGCACAGATTTGGTTGTTGCTGGTGATACTAATTCTTCTTTTCTAGATTTGGGCGCAAGCGTGGAGGAATACTGCTGGAAGGGTAACGGATATTGGTCTCTCAAAGGTCGGAGGGGAGTGGTAGAGGTCATGTTCAAACCACAACCAGTAGTGGAGGAGTCGTGGTTGCGTATTCACATCTATTTTGCCGAAAAATAAAAATGCTTCGGAATCAAGTATTATACATCAGACTTTTTTACACTCTATGTCTAAGTTGTGAGCTGAATGTATTAGTTGCAGTTGAGACTTATGGCTGAGATCTTCAATCAGCACAGAGAAGTTAGCTTACACTCTATACATGATTGTCATATCATCCTTCAAACAAGACTACGCATCAGGTACTCAGTAGGATTCGACTCAATAATATGCGTAGGCACTGCTTTCTCATCATTTCCCTATCTGCACCATCATCTTTCTACGTAGAGTCATCCCAGTCGCCAAGCTGATACTGACTATTACACATGTTTACAAGCTCCCAACACTCTCCCAAAAACCTATTTGGACCTTGATCGTCATGGTGACCAGCCGCCCCGGCAGCAAATAGAGTAGCCATGTAATGATCATCAGTTCCATGGGCCTCCTTATACCGCGGATGTTTCATCAACCGAGTAACAGCTCTTCGTAAATCAGGCCCAGCGTTCTGTGTAACAGCATCTTCCAACGCCTGCCTGAACTCGAGGGCAAAGTCACCAGGTGGTACAGGCTGCGCAAAGTTGTCTTGATACGTAAGCATCTGATACCAATGGTTCCGATACAAGTTATGCACAGATCCGCCGCTTCCTATTATGAGTGTATCCTCGTATCGCAACGGCCGTAGAGCAGCCCCAATCTTTGTGTGTAGGTGCGGGTCGTATCGTGCGTTCATCGAGACGATGGTTGTAGGGAGCGGGATGCAATGAGGAAACATGCGGATGACGATCAGAAAGGTATCATGGACCCATTCGAACTTGGGATCAGCTTGGGCATTGACGCCAGCCGCTCGTAGCATGTCGATGACACGCTGGCCTCCTTCGAGGTCTGCTACCATTTTATATGGCATGTATCGAGCTTCCGTGACGCTCCCCACGGGATCTTTCTTCGCGTCGGGGTTCATGCTTACTCTGACTGTGTCGTAGGGAGAGTCCCAGTGAGCACCCTAACACCAGTTAGCTTCTATCATCGACTCATCACTTCCGATGCGCGCACCATCATCACGATTCGCTTGACTCCACGCCGCAGGCACTCATTTCCAACGTTTTCCCAAATTCTAGCGGGCTCTGACTCTTCTCCAAGCATCATGGTAGATCCATGAGCAAATAAAAAGACTGGAGTCGGCTCTACCGTATATTGTTAGACCCTTGGCGCTTCTTTTGTTCTTCAAAAGAGACTTACTCTTTTTCTGTGCCGGTATGCTACCCATATTGGCTGTGATGATGCTCGCTGGGTTACTCCAGTGTCGATCGCGAATCAATATGTCGTGGCCGCTTCGGACTCGTCTAACAGGTTCGAAATCTATTTCTTATTTTCTCAAATGACCGAAGATCACCCTAGCTATCGCATGAAGTGTCTACTAAAGAATGGTCCAGGGGTGATGATACTGTGGATCACATTACGAATCTGTTCTGAGGTCCCGTGTGGAGCCGAACCGAAGCCCGTGTCAGCGGAAGCGTCGGACACAATTCTACCGAGACACATCGACGTCGCGTGAACCAAATGTTTATTTTTATGTTAGAATAAACATGGACAGTTGCAGATCAAGCTATCGAGAGCTCTATCGACAAGACCCGGATAAGCGCCGTAGCAATGGCCTCAGCATTGGATCAATATCGCACCGTCACCGCGGCGTGGACCGAGGGTCGACTTGAGAATGTATTACAGCGACAGAAAGAGCTTGCGTTACTGCATGCCAACATCAAGAGTTCTTCTTCGAGTCTGATCCAGGCCATATGTGATGGTGAGCCTACTCTCTTTATCCTCTTTTTTTGGTAAATGTTCGTCCCCTAACGAGGTTGGGCTACAGATCTCCAAACATCGACAGCAAGCGCAGTTGACGAGCTCCAATTGGCTCTCGATTCAATCAAACAGCTCTACGACGACCTCGACTTCCCGAGCACCTTGGCCAAAGAGAAGCACGTCAGGAAGGGAGCCAGTTCATCCAAAAACTTGATTCCTCTGGGTCCCGTCTTGATCGATCCCTCTCCTTACTCGCCGTTTCTCAGCGTAATCGCACCTGTTGCTGCTGCAGTCGCGTCTGGAAGCTCCGCTATTGTTCTCGCCCCGTCAGCGTCACCGAATCTCAATACCGAGCTTCGCATCCTCATCGAAAGGAGCCTGGACGTCGAAGCTTTTGCTATAACAGAGAATGACTCAGCCGATGTCCGTCGAGAGCTGAGCAAACAGCACTTTGGTGCTGCCGTACTCCAGAACCTGCCTCAGCGCGATGGCCTCTCCAGTTCTCTTCATACAACAAATCCATTGATCAGAGTGCTCTCGCCACCCTCTGGAATTCCCTTTGTGTTTGTCGATCGCTCTGTTGAAGACCTTGAAGCTGTCGCAAATCATCTTATTTCCTCTGGTCCCGCAGCACCTCGATACAACCCGCTTCGAACTCCGCGGCTAGTATTTGTCGATGAGATACACATTACACAGCTTGACAAACTCGTGCGTGCTGACCCTCGTACGGAGTCGCCACTATCCTTCAGCCACAACAGCGGCGAGGACGAATCTCATGCTTTTGCCAAGCTCCTCACATCCAGATTCCCGACTTCGAGACGGAGGCTACCTGGACAGAAGCTTGGTCATCTGCCTGCCGTCCTCACCTTAGACAACTCCGAGTATGTTCGCCTTCCGAACCCTACATCTTATATCATTAACACTTTATTAGTACTGTTATGGCCGAGGACGTCCAGAAAGCTGCTGAATTACTAACAAGTAGTGATAACGGTCTTTTGCTCGTGCCAATACGGAGCTTGGATCACGGTATTGATATCATCAGTAAAATGTCCGTTCCGATAATAACCAGAATACCCTAGAACTGTGAGCTAACAAGTTGATATCAGAAACGCAAGCAACCCTTCCCAGGCGACATACATTTTCGCATCCTCTCAGGCGTCTTCCTACGTCGCCATGTTCACAAATACTCTCCAGGTGTTTATTAATACCATCCCGTCATGGTCGCTAGGTACAGATCTACGATACATCTACTGTCACACAGTCCGCTAATTCCTCAATCATATAGCCGCTGTCGCTCCTTCAACATCACTCGTGGAGGGTCGCTTACTCTACCGCAGAGAAGACTTTTCTGTAAACAAACCTATCATACAGGAGCCACTTCGTCCCATTGATTCTGCCATTGCAGGAGTAAAGTCTCCTTTGCCTTTTCTCTCCCACAGCTTACGCCTGGGTAAGATTAAGCAGCAAAAGGGTGGAAGGCTGAGCTACTTCGAACGAGGCTTATTGGTTGGACTGGCTTTATCATTGATTGCAATTTCGGGTACAGGATTTGGTATTTATCGAGGTGTTTCACACTTTACCAGGCGTTGATCAAGAGGATGATTGCCAGTTACTGACCCGAGGACCCATGTTCATTTGACTAGCCAAAGCCACATTTTGTGAGTAGGGTAAAATAGCACTTGTAGTCAATAGACATAGATAAATAAATGAACAAGTAAACACACCGACTCATATTTATTCTCACAAATAATAAATAATTACTCTTCTCGTTTTGAGAAATTCGTTAACGCGTGGCTGCAAAGATCATTGGGTTACCCGTGGAGTCTAGGGTGAGCATTTTCCCATCCGAGTTCCTGGCGACTCCAGCAAATAGTCCATGGGTCACAACGGAATGCTCCCACCGCGGAAACCGACCGCTTCCACAGCCCCACATATACGGAGTACTCAGTAGTGTTCCGGTCCATTAAGAGCTTGTGGGGCCGTGTGGGCAAGCCGGCCATTGGGTCTTGATGGTTTGGGTCACACTCGGCCAAGCGGCGACCCAATGTCGGAGTATGTGTGGTCCTTCACCATTTTATACTACTCATAGGCTGTCTTTTCACAACAAAGCTTCGCATACAGTTCAAAATTCCTTATTCTCTCAAGTCATGGGTCTCAGCGCTGGTAGTTCTCTCAGAAGGGTCGTCACCCATCACAAGGGCCAGAACTCTGCCATCCTGTCAGATGAGGAGCTCAAGCTTACCACTGGCTTCGGCAGCAATGCGGTGACTATCTGGAGAAACGACAAGTATCCAGCAGAGCTCGTTGATAAAGATCCGGTCGGCAGCGACCCAGTCATTTATACGGCCGGCTCACTTATTCGAGTCGTCGACTTTCCGCCAAATTCTTCAGGGCACAATCATAGAACTGCATCTCTTGACTATGGGATTGTGTTTGAGGGAGAACTGGAAATGGTTTTGGCGGATGGCTCAAAGACTATTGTTCGTGCAGGCGATATCATTGTGCAACAGGCGGTAAGCGATGCACCTGCAAGTTCATTCGAGAGGATGCTGACGTATTAAATCTTCAAGACCTTGCATCAGTGGAACAATTTGACGGATAAGCCAGCTCG
Organism: Fusarium tupiense; assembly: GCA_013364945.1. Classification (NCBI taxonomy): domain Eukaryota; kingdom Fungi; phylum Ascomycota; class Sordariomycetes; order Hypocreales; family Nectriaceae; genus Fusarium; species Fusarium tupiense. The sequence goes on from JABEEO010000039.1 coordinate 14,383, forward strand.
TCTCATCTTTTTATTGTTGCCATCCGAAAAGACTGTCAATGGCGTCAATGTGTCGGAGACAGGTGTCCCTGAAAAATATCTCCCGAAAATATCATGAGATCTGGAACATGTACTTAGCTGAGCCTTGAAGTTGTCATAGATAATGGTTCTATATAGAAATCAAGACCATGAAAGAACCATTATAGTGGTCACTACAGGCTATGTACTCCGTGAATTCTCAAACATCCACAAGTGACTTCGTTGTTTGGATTGGTGCTGGCGTAGCTAACTAGAGCAAACCTGAAACCCCAAATAATGACAAGACTACCATAGTATACCTGGCAGTCTATTGCCGATTTAACGCACCGATCTTGATATCCTTATACACATTGTCAAATTGCTAGATGGTCACTTGCAATCATACTATATTTAAAGCTGTAATTACAGTAGAATGGTTTGGAATTGCTGGTCTTGTGAGTACAATAGCAGAACTATTCTTTTCTAGGTACCAGTATGTCAAACATCTATGCTCTACAGAGGATTCTTCTCAATGACACGGGTAACAAGGTCGCTATGGAGTCCCCAATTAGTATTCTTCTGCTTCCAATACAAGTTCAGTATCAACTTACGTGTCCATGTAGGCCCTGACAGTTGCGATCTTGCCGCTATCATTGAAGCCCAGTACCCAAGTATATTCATTAGGAAAAGGATCACCGCTCTTAGTCTTGGTGTCAACAGCCTTGAGCTCCACGGCAGCCTGGTTCCCTTCGATGATAATGTTCTGAACGACGAGATGAAGGGGGCCTGCCCAAGTGGATGACAAAGCTCTTGTGCCCTGTTGGAAATCTTCAATGGACCTGTAGCGACCAGCGATCTTGCAGTGGGCGCCTGTAATATGGTGAGCTAGAATGAGCCAGAGATACCGACGTTGGGTGGTGGGCTGTACCCTTTACGGTCCAGTCGACGTTGGGCTCGACGTGGGGCCAGAAGCTGGCCATATCACCCTTGCTAGGGCCTGCGAAGATATTTCGGACGTGCTCGTGGGTGACCATGTTGTCAGTCTTAGTAGCGATCAACTGAAGATTTAGTGTGAGACCGAATGGGATGTGTTTGTTCTGCCGGACAGAAATCCGTTTCTGTAGTGTGCTGATTTTTAAACGTGTTCGCTATGTGGGGTTCGAGATACAGCCCCAATATTGCAATGGAATTTTGTCCTTAACTCCGGTTTCCCGGTCACGGGGCTCGTCTTTCTGAGAGTTTTCATGACCGTGTGGAGAGGCCCGAGAATACAAAGTGAGTGCGAATTCCCCGCGTTGTGGCGTTCAACGCGGGCGGTGAACGCGGGGAAGTTCCTATCCGTGGAGCCGAGATGGAGCTGTGAGATGTTTGCTAGATTGGGGGCTTATTTTGGAGCTTACTGAAAGAAACGAGGCTAATGGTCCAGATTGTAATGGATGATGGCTTGAAAAATGATGATGGCAACTGTGATGGGTGTCTAGAAGAGGAAAAGGAGTCGGCTATGATCTAAGCGTCACCAGGTTTAGTCCTAGAATGATTTCAGCTTATAATGATGGTCTCCCAGTATGCCCCAAAGGGGATACGGACAGACCTGGTCTTTGAACAAACCTGCTATCTCTAGTCACTGTGAATATGCCCCTCAAAGTTCTAATTGCTGGTGCCGGCTTGGGTGGCCTGGGTGCCGCTATCGCCATGGCCCGCGCTGACCATGACGTAGAGGTAGAGTTCTATAGCCTGCGCCGCCAGGATTCATTACAAGCTGACAGAAGTAGGTTTTTGAGCAATCAAGGTTCCTTAACGAGATCGGTGCCGCAATTCACATTGCCCCCAATGCAACCAGGGTACTCAAGTCCTGGGACATCGACTTTACCGAGCTACAAGCCGTCTTATGCAACGCCATCAAGATCTACGACCATAGAGGGAAGCCCATACTTGTCACCGCGGTTAGTCGTTAAAAAAGGCTATGTGATGCTAGGTATACTAATGTTCCAACTATCATACAGAAACTCGAAGAACTTCAGAGGAGTGTTGGCACCAAGGATGAATGGCTCTTGACCCACCGTGTCGACTTGCACAACACTCTTCGAAAGGCAGCCACGGAAAAGACATTCGCGGGAACGATAAAGATCCACACTGCAAGCAAGGTGATCCACGCGGTATGTACATGCCTGAGACTATCTCGACCTACTTGACTGACAATACGAAGGACGCAGAAAAGGGCGAAATTACTTTGGCGAGCGGCGTCAAACACAGAGGTGACTTACTAATCGGAGCAGATGGTGTCCATGTGCGCTGCATCTTCGCCCTGGCTGTCAAGAATCTTACTAATGTTGAATAGTCCAGGGTTGTTTGCTCCGTTGCAGGAAGTCCTCCCGTCCGCGTCAGCACAAAGCAAAACACATTCCGATTCCTGGTACCGATCGACAAGCTCATGGCTAACCCCATTACGGGGCCCTTCTTCTCAAAGCTTGGCTTTGACTGTCAACACGTCTTTACGACAAGGGACCGTAGGATGGTGGTCTACCCTTGTAGGAACGCCAAACTCCTTAATATCGTTGCTATGCACCCTGCTGAAGATGCCGGTCTCGACTCAGAGTCCTCGTGGCTGGCAGGCGGAAAAGTGGAGGACTTGATGGAAGTCTATAAGGAATTTGGGCCTGAGCTTATCGAGATGTGCAGGATCGGCGAAGACCTGAAGCTCTGGAGCTTGGCTACGAGAGACCCCCCTACGCAGTTCTACAAGGGCAGAACTGTGCTGCTCGGTGACGCAGCTCATCCTATGCTCCCACGTAAGTCACAACTAGAAGGTTGCAGTATTGTACACTCGCTAACAGTATCATAGATCAAGGACAAGGCGGAGCGCAATCTTTCGAGGATGCAGCAGCTCTCGGAGTCTTGTTCCCCGCTGACACGACCGTGGACGATGTCCCTCAGCGGCTTGCCCTTTACAATAAACTGCGCTATCCACGATCCGTTACGGTCATGTTCATGTCAAAGATCAACGATGAGAGGCGAGGTGAGATGATGGAGGATCTTCGCAAATTTGTCCCTGATGCGGAACTCCCTCCCAACATTTTCCCTTACCTCTGGAATAACTTTGTGCTTGACGATGCGCAAAAGGCTCTTGCAACAGCAGCCTGATGGTTAAATCTAGTTAGAAATATTGTCTATAGTGATAAGGAAAAGATCTGTTGTACATTATGTCAATAATGCCTTCCTCGTCATTACGAAGGTTCTTAATTTCTGCACGTCATGATACACGACATGGCGATGTTCGGGGTCCATCCAGTTACTCATTATCTCAATGTAAATTAAATAGTAGTATGAGTGACAGTCATTACCTCTCGTAGCTTGCACGCTCAACACGTCATGATACGGATAATCTGATAATTGGTACTGGTTCACAGTGCCATACTCTCCCATGACTCAATATGACGAAATCCTTCGATCCTTGGTTCTCAGTACTGGATGGAAAGCCTAAAGTCGAGATCCGCACACCATCATCGCTTCGAGTACATCGACGGTCGCCTTCTGCTTACAAATTTGCCGGGTGGGCGGCGGGTCAGGGCCACTTCGGGCCCGACTCCACCGGGACGCTATGACAGGCAGGGAAGCTTCGGCGAAGCGACCAATGGCTCTGCAACTATAGAGGGAGTCAGTAACTTTGAGCCAGACAGTTTATATTTACCACGTGCATTAATGTGATAAGTGCCAGTATCAGTCCTATCATAATCGGCGCTACGTAACAACATTCGACAGCTTCGTAAAGAGGTCATCAACCGCAATGACAGTCACTGCACAGCAACTCGATGAGACTTTGTCGGCGGCCAATTTGGCTAAGGACAAGTTCATCCCCATTGACCATTCCAACATTCCGTTCGAGGAGGAAGAATGGCCTGTTATAATAATTGGCTCCAGCATGGTTGGAAAGACTCTTGGTCTTCTCCTCGGTTATCATGGGTAAGATCAAATATTCGACTGCCCATAGACCAGTAAGCTGACCTTCAATCTCAGTATCAAATCGGTCTCGTTTGATCGTCACTCCAAAGCCGGAGCTCATCCCCGGGCAGCGGGTCTCAATTTTCGCACCAGTGAAATTCTCCGTCAATTGGGATTAGAAGAGTTTACTCTCGAGCAGAGTGGCAAAGAGTTTGATCTCAACGCTGGGATGCTTATTGTCGAGAAGCTTGTGGGCGGCAAAGTTATAAAACATCTTCAAGAGCATGATCCTGAGCATGTGAAGAGTTTTACCCCTTCCAACTGGGTATGGATATCGCAACGCATGTTTGAACCCATCTTGGGCCAGAATGCCGAGAAGTTCAACAGTGAGCAGCGCCATGGCCACCAGGTCCTTCTCTACGAGGAAAAAGATGATCATGTCATTGTGGTCGTTAAGGACCTGAACACTGGCAAGATTAAGAAGTACAAAACGCCATATGTCGTTGCATGCGACGGCAACCGAAGCCCGACTCGTCAAAATGAAGGTATCAGCTGGGATGGCCCAGGTGTTCTTCGAAACAGCCTTGGTGTCAGCTTCAAGTCAGACCTGAGTCCTTTCATCGGCAAGAGAATGGTTCACGGAGTTGTTTATGTGGCAAACAAAGATATTGGAGGAGGCTTTCGACTGGAGAACGAGGGCAAGCAGGGCATTATCATGGTAAATAATGTCGGATCCAAGACCAGCTTCGAGCCCGGCACCGTCACAACGGATGACGCAAAGCAGTATTTCTACCAATTGTCTGGCTTGACACCTGACCAGGTGGATCCTCAAATCGTCTCCATGAACTACTGGACTATGGCGGCATATACTGCTGGGACCTTCGAGAGCAGGGGAGGTCGCGTTTTCCTCGCCGGAGACTCAGCCCATACGATGCCACCAACTGGCGGCTTAGGCGGAAACACTGGAATAGCTGTAAGTTTTACCGCCAGTTTGTGATATGCGTTGCTAACATATACTGTGACAGGATGCTCATAACCTCGCATGGAAGTTGGCGTACGTCTTGTCTGGAAAGGCCTCGCATTCACTGCTTGCAACATACAACATCGAGCGACAACCGATTGATGAGTTCACTGTTACCCAGGCGTACAACCGGTTCCAGAACAGAATTGTGATGCAAAAGCCTCCAGCACCAGAAGCTCCAGATGAGTCTATTGAGCTGGGGTTCAGGTATCCTGGCGGCGGAGCGTTTGTGCCCGAGGAAAACTACTCAACTCCCAAGGAGCTCTACGATGATCCGGCGTTCCCTTCTGCCGTTCCTGGATCCCGATTCCCTCATTCCTACCTCGATCATGTAGCGTCCTATGTCGATGATGCAGTGTCATCCGCCAAACCTATCTCAACGATTGACTTGGTAAAGAGAAACTTTGTTCTTGTCACAATAGACCCTGACTCCCCTTGGGCTACTGCGGCGAGTAAGGTTTCACTTGAGATTGATGCCTATACCTTGAATGCAACATCATCTCCGTACAGGGACATGAAGGGTGATGTTGAGAAGAAATGCCGTCTGAAGCCGGGTGAGACGATCCTGGTGCGACCTGACGGGTTCATTGCTTGGCGAGGGTCAAAGATTGATAGTGGATATGAGAAGCAGTTGGAGGATGGACTCAATGCAGTTCTAGGAAATTAAACCAATCTTAGTGGGAGGGCTAGCACCAGCGACAGACCCAATCTTCTTGTAACGCAGTCAGATCATAATTCAGACAGTCCTATATCACTAAAGCAGGCAAGTGACATTTATTCCATTTTGCATACGTGAAGAAGAGTCGTTCCAGTGTGAATCATAAGATAGCTTTCAGTTCAACGGCTCACAATTAATTGGTTCATCCTGTTTTTGGGTTTGATGTGTGCATCCGTGACTTGTCTACATAAGCCTTCTCTTCCCTGAACATGGTATAGATAGGCGTCAGATGAACTCAATAACCTTGTCCATGGGCCAATCCATATCCCAATTGAAGTGATCATCAAGGAGTGCGCATCTAAGATTCATGGGTTGCACGCAACAACGCAAAAGGCTGGGGTTGGCTATGGCTTCTAACAGGCACGGCAATTTACATTCCAATCGAGCTTGAGCATCCGTATCGTCTGATTAGTTCTGGCGCTTTGTCAGAGGTGAAATGAGGCGTCATTAAGCAAGCGGCAAGGTCCACTGCCCATCGAGGGGATTGTGGTCCCGAGCCGGTTCTCCATCTGTCACCCGCCGGAACGGCCTAGCTTAGCGGCCCCACGGTCGTGGATGCAGCATGATCCAGTTTAACGGACTTAACAGAGGAAAGGCGATAGTGGCACATCATCTGCAATTCTATAAGTCAGTTCGCGATTCATGAGACAAAGGTCGATACAACAGCATTATCCTCAGAAAGACCATCATTGTATTACCCAAACACCAGTATCATGTCGCTCAAGATCAATGGCTTTGATGTTGACTTGACCCCGGTCATCGCACCAGGGGCTAAAGAGGCAGGCCCTTATGACCCCCTGAAACCTTCGGTGACAATCCTACCCAAGGGCCACAAGAGGACCCCGGCAAACAAGGCTTTCGAAGTTGAGACAATCTTTGAGAAGGATATTGTTCTTCCCATGAGAGATGGCATTAAGCTGTACGCTGATGTCTTTCGACCCAAGACTGACGAAAAGGTGCCAGCTGTACTCATCTGGAGTCCATATGGCAAGACTGGAAATGTCGAGTCTTCATCTACATAAACTGTTCAGTTTCCTGACAACCGTTAGGGCCTCATGGACTTGGAATGATTCCCGGTAGATTTGGTGTGGCTGAAGACCAAGTCAGCGGTTATGAGAAGTTTGAGGGACTAGACCCTGCTGTCTGGCCAGCTAGGGGCTACGCTATCGTCAATGTTGATCTGCGAGGGTCATGGGACTCCGAAGGAATTATTCCGTAAGTGGGACTTATGTTTGAGCAGCGCACTGCCAAAGATTTACTAACTTGATCAGATGGGTCGGCAACCAAGATGGTCAAGATGGATATGATGCCATCGAACACGTCGCCAAGTTAGATTGGTGCACAGGCAAGGTTGCCCTGGGCGGCAATAGTTGGCTTGCCATGGTTCAGTGGCAGATTGCTTCTCAGCAGCCTCCTTCACTAGCCGCTATTGCACCATGGGAAGCCAATGCGGACTTTTATCGCGACACGCTTGCCCGAGGTGGCGTGCCATATCCGTACAGCGCCATGTGGAAGCTCCTGCAAGATCTGATGGTTGGCCGCAATGCTGCTGAAGCCCCCATCACGATGCTGGACAAGTATCCTCTGTTCAACGATTACTGGGAGGACAAGAACGTCAAGCTTGAGAAGATCCAGGTCCCCACCTACGTTCTAGCGAGCTTCTCAACGGCGCTCCATACTACTGGCTCTATTCGTGGTTATCACGATATCTCTTCCAAGGATAAATGGTGAGTTTCAACCTGTCCTTGGGATCCCAATACTGATTCTTTCATAGGCTTCGTATTCATGCTAAGCAGGAATGGTCCGACTTGTATCATCCCGACAGCGTTGATGATTTAAACAAGTTCTACGACTACTTCGTCAAAGGGATCCAGAACGACTGGCCAAACACCCAGAAAGTTAGAGGATCTCTGGTTGGCTTTAACTTAGTAGGTTTTCGTATGCCTTGATACAAAGCCGGGTTACGTTACTGACACAAATTAGCCCAACATTAGCAATGTCCCTCTCGAATCATACCCGATCCCCAACACACAGCACACAAAGCTTTACCTCGGCCCAGGTGAGAAGCTTGAAACAGCTCCCGTGAAGGACTCATACGCCGTCTCTTATGATGCAGCTTACGTTCCAAAGCATCCTCTCGAAGGTGGTGAGGAAATACTCTTCAGGTACAAATTCACCAAGAAGACGTGGCTTATCGGTTATTCGTGGCTCAACGTCAGCATCTCCAACGACGGCGATGATGATATTGACGTGTTTGCTCAACTTGGCAAACAGGATGCTTCAGGAACTTAGTTGGTCAACATGAACGTTCCGTTAAAGGACCTTATTCCTCTTGTCGAGAAGCACACGGACGCGGCAGACACCTGTTTCCTCAAGTACCTGGGCCCCACAGGCTCTCTACGAGGTAGTCATGCTGTGACAAAGGTGTCGCCTAAGCCAGGAAGGTTCACGGGTGACTGGCCTGAGTACACCAACACGAGTCGAAAGGCTATTCCTGCTGGCACTGTTGCCAAGCTCGAGGTTCCAATCTGGCCTACTGGCATCATATTTGAGGAGGGGGAGTATTTGACCTTGAAGGTTTCGGGCCATTACATGAGTTTCATGGAATTTGACTTCTTGTACGGAGCCGCTCATGCGAACAAGGGTCGTCATACCATTCATATTGGGGCCGACTCTGACAGTCATCTAGTGGTTCCTCTACTGGACCCTCTGGCTTAAATGGTGTACAGCGGGCAAATCCATAGTGTATTCCATATTCTTCGATAAGAAATCGATATCTGACGCTCTGTATTCTTTTGTTCCATAAAACAGAGCCAAATAACAGTGATAATTAGGTTTGCAATGCTTCGATACATATCCAGGTTCCTTAACTGGTCATAAAACCTCCGTTTGTCGTGTTTTACGGACACGACTGTAATGCCTATCAGCAGAAAGGATTTTACTGCACGAAGTCGCTGTTCCGGTGAGCCTCACCTCTATAAGCAATACTAACGCGTCTACAGAACGATGAGAGAAGTCGCGTCGAATAAGACAGACAGTCTGAGCGCTTGATTGAGAGTTTTGGTAAGTCTCGTGGTGGCTTTCCCATTTTATGTTTAGGATCTCTAGTTGAAGGCACAGACAATGGACCTGGGCTTTACTTATAGCTTAATCCGCTCTAATAGCCTTATCCTCTCTCATGGCTGAATTAAGGTCAGTCAATGACATAACGGCATTTCTCTCATGTATTCAAGAAGAAAATTGCAAAATTGAAGATAATAGGTATTCAAATTTGAGCTATGGACTATTTGCGAGCTCAAATTGAGCTCGGGAGGACCATTCCATCAGGCATGCTTGCCTTGGCAGTCAGGTCCAGTCCCATTCACACTACAGAAATCTCTTGGCGCCATAATGCTGGTGAACATAAGCGGCCTTGACCCGAATCCACGGTCCGAATGCGAGCAGCACGATGGTAAAGCCAGCTAGCAAAGCCCACTGGATGATCGCCATCTGTAGAAACATCTTCTCCACGCCAACCCTAGCAAGCCAGTTGGAAGCCGTCTTTGTCAGTCCGAAGGGGATGATATGCGTAACAGCATTCATCAGAGCCGTGACCTCGGCCGCATCGTAAGGGTAGCTATCTATGCCGTAGGATAGGACAGAGGTAGGAATGAGCATGAGGCTAGCTGCTTGCATCGCATAACCAACAGCTGGCCCTACATAAGAACCTTTTGTGTATGTGTACCCAAACAGCAAAAGGCCCGATGAAGAGAACAAGAAAGGGACTACCAAAGTAATGAGTCTATATTCAGGCATGTGCTTGCCCTTCCGGCGGCCGATAAACGAAGACACAGTGTCGGTCAATGGCCCGGCGATGGGAAAGGCGATGGCGACACCGACTAAACTCGTGCACGCCCAGTTGCCAAGTTCAGCAGGTCCCCAGAGGAAAGGGGGCACTGCGAATAGCTGGTTGGAGATGACTGAGATAGTGGCGACCCTGTAGAAAGTCAGAAATGAACTCGATCATAAAAGGGCTGTGAGACTTACCAAGCTAGCACGATTCCCCACATACCTGCGGAGAGAATCACGATGGGATCAAACATGAACTCGATCTGCAACAAGAACGAAAGACACCATTGCCTCAACCCCCCGCCTCGCACGTGGGGATGTCTCAAGTAGAACGAGTTTTGCTTCCATGTTGTAAGTGAGCTCTGGGTGCGGCCAAGGCCAGTGGTCTGGTCAAGGATATCAGCGTCGACATCAGCACTAGTAGCGCCCGCCTCAATCTCGACATTGAAAGCAGTCTCTGGGCAGAAGAATGCCAGAGTAAGGAAGTTGAAGCCACTGAGAATAGCGAGGAGGATGAAGAACCAACTCCATCCTTTGGCTTCGATCAGATGACCAGCAATAAGAGGTCCGCCCTGAGCTCCGAGACAGAGACTCGCGGCATACAGGCCCATCGCTTTGGAGTAGTTCTTCTCCAGAAATAGTTCTGTGATGAGAGGCGTCAGAGACTGGCTAGCATTGAGACCATTGCGAATTCTTACCTCCTACGACAGCGGGACCGACAGCTTGGACTGCACCGGCACCAAAGGCGCCAAGGATTCGAGCACCGAGCAGGCTGTTCATGGAACCCGCTTGCGAACACCAGATGCAACCAGCCATGAACATTATCTGGGATGCCAGAAGGACCGGTCGTTTTCCAATCACCACAGCTGTCGGAATCCATATGAAAGAACCCAAACCGATGCAGAGCACAGAGTATGCGACGATATCGCCCGCTTTGTCGTAGTTACTGTGGAAGTCGTACACAAGAGGGGTCAACCCGGCAGAAATACCGGCCTATGTGAGCGCAATGTTTAGTTCGAGTAAGAGGAGATGGTGGGTTTGGTTCGAAATACCGAATAGAAGTTACCGCAAAATACCATGAAGCAAAGATTTGCGAGGACCATTAGCTTAAGGCTCCGATTCCATGTCTGTAGGCGATGATTAGTTGCTGTATAGGGAGTAAAAGGGGCGACTCACTTTGGGATGGTCTCGCAGTTCTTGAGCTACGGGAGTGCTTGGGCCTTGGCTGGTATTCTCAACCCTCGACACCTCTGCCTTTTCGGTGCTTGCGGAATCCATTTTGCTTATACTGTTGGTTTTGGCTCGGAGCAACTTGTCCTGGTGAAGTGTCGATCAGGATAAAGGGAGATGTATTATCATAAATAGTTTGGTGGTTGAAGAGGAGCTTCGCGCGGGTACCACTTCGGTTACCCCACGCGAGTTTAATGAAAGGGCGTAATTTGAGGCTATGCTAACTGGGCTCGATAAAGTTTGGGAATTTTATACTAATTTGAAGCTGCGTACATGTTAATCAGTTGGGCCTCTAGCATAGAGACTTGGCAAACCACGGCGCAGGTTCATTGCAGGCATTGTGTACGTCCCAACTAAAATTTACCCAAACGTCTATATGTACAGTAACTACGTTCTATCGAGGGGGATAATTATTATCACAGCATTCACACAGCTCGTAGCCCTCCAGCTTTTGACTACTACATGTCACAATATCAAGAAGTCTTAGCTGCAGGGATGTCAATCTGGGGTACGCTTTAGCGCAGAACGATTTCCCCACGATCTGTCGGCTCCACGTTGAAAGAGACAACAGTCTGCGGGGAAAATGGAATCGGAAATGCAATTATCTTTCCGAGAATCAGTCATGCGTTGTTTATAATCACTAGTTCACAGCAGAATTGACCGCCGATCTAATTGGAAATTGTTGCACCAAGGCACCCGCACATCTTTTTCACAAGTAACTTCGTGCTTTACATCACCACCTGCAGAATGGGTATCAATCGTGTTGTCCAGTTTCAGTTCAAGACCGATACCAGCAGCAATGCCATCGAGAAGGTCAATATCGCAATGTTCACCCTCAAGGAGTGACTCTTAATCATGTTTTTAGGTGTCCGCCAAGATCCAAGAGATGAGGGACAAGTGCTTGCATCCTGACTCTAAAAAGCCTTACATCCAGTCTATTCAAGGTGGCGCTGATAGTGCCCCCGAGGGCCTCCAGGTGAGATGGCCCGAGCAGTTTCCCCTCCCATCTAGTCATCACATCCCATTATGATCAACGTTGCTGATTACAGTAGCAAGGTATCACTCATGCATTCGTCATCCAATTCGACAACTCGGAGGACAGGGACTACTACGCACTCAAAGACCCAGCCCACCTCGCTGTCGTGGCAGAGTTGGGCCCTTTGGTAGAAAAGGTGCAGATTATTGACTTGCCAAGGAATGATTAAGCAAAGCTTGCGTTATATTACCATTATCTATCAAAATGATGATCTTGTAGAAATCTTACAGGGCCATGGCCGCAATGGAAAATCCCCAAAGCTTCGCAATATATAGTCCTCTATACTCAAATATCGTGAAGGCTCTTAGCAGACACGTGCTTATAAGAATTTTCTCAATCCATAACCCTGAATCCCGTCCCAGCATCCTTTTATAGTGTCACTGTGTTGATCAAATCATCTTCAGCTTTATGAGCAGGTTATCTGGTCTACTATTGCATCTATAAAAGCCTTCGAGTCCACCTAATGCTGAGCGGCCTTGGCCGAAACAGCCTTTGATGCCTTACGCTGACTTATACGATCAGCCCAAGCCGCCACATTATTCCTAGAGTCGATAAACTCTCCGAGCTTCAATCGGTTTCGGAGAAACCCTAACCAGGGGATGTGAAAGAGGTCAACGAGACTGTAGTCCTACATGAACAAATCAATATTAGACAGATATTTTATACGCGGTTTAGAGGCCACGAACCTTTCCAACCAGGTACTCTTGATTCTGCAGTTGCTTCTCATAGTAATCAAGTGTGGTGCTGAGCAAATTCTTTTGCTGGTCAACTATCGCTTGGTTGGTGTCTCCGAGGTTAAACAGCCTGATTTGTCATAGGTAAGCCAAAGGCTGTCTCTCAAGCTAGCGTTTAGTTCAATTATGATCTTACTTCTTGAAGATGAGCTCGAATCCAAGGGTAGAGACTGCAGGCTCAAAATATGCATATTCAACACTTGCAGCTTGCTCGAAAACTGCCAAGGCTTCCGGATCATCGCTAGGTGGAGCGAGGTGCGACTTGTACTTCGCGGCGAGGTATCGAGCAATGGCTCTGGACTCAAAAATCTCGATTCCATCGTCTTGGAACACCGGGACCTTGGCGAACGGATGATGATCTTTGACATACTCAGGGTCCTGCAATGGGTAAGCTGTGAGCATCCTCACTGCATGTGCTTTGACTGACGTGGTGCTGTCCCTTGGAAAGATCAACGACTTTCAAGTCATAGTCAATGCCTAGCTCTTCCAATGTGAGTAGGACTCTCTGGGTGCGAGTCGATGCGACTGTTCCGAGAACGGTTGGGGTCATGTTGGAAGAAGTGTACGAGGGGTATGTTTACAAGCCAGGGACGCGATTGAATGAGTGAGAATAGATTTCAACAAGCCTTGAGCATGATCGACTATATGAGCTATTAAATTCCGATAGATCATATCGACCCTGGTCGGAAATACGGAATGGAACGAGCGTCCCGTGAGACATTGTGGAGCCGATGGAGCCGAAAAGACATGCATGATATGAAGGATCTGTCAACCAGATAGCCTGTCTTTTGAACCGATATTACTTTTTGGCTCTCATCATCAGAAAACCGCTCGCTTTCGGTCGATGTAGATTGTGGACCGTGAGCATATTCAACAGTACAAGAGCCCGAGGAACTACTAACGCTACACATTAGCATTGTCTGTGGGGCTCGTAATTATTGCTTGTAGCTTCGGTTATTTCACCATGCATCACTATAGCGTGTTTTAAATGATCATAATGACCGATGCAATACAGTTAAATCTTTCCTCGATGCTCTGTATATTACTTAAACCCATCGGGCCACCCTGAAATCATCCTTGGACCGTTCCAGACGTCTCACTAGCTCGCAGCCGCAGCAAAATCTGGGCATACGCGTTACCGATCCCCCAACCCTTCAACGATCTCATAAGCACCACCGCATCGTCCAACAACCTAGTTCTGCCTTCTACACAAAGTAGATTGCCGATCCCCGGTAACTTGACTCGGCTCCACCCCATCTCGACCCAAGAGTCAGTCTCCATCTGGTCCAGGGGCTTCGGGCCAAGCACCACAGCTAGACCCGTTCGCGAGAACAAAAACCCGTCGCGGTATCGTTCAGCTAGCGATGAGTAAAGCCACAGAACCAACACGGCCTGAAGAAGGGATATCGGCGCACCGAAGTACGATGACCGGCTGGACCGCACGACATGAAGGATGCGCGATGCGTAGAAACACCCGAGCCTTCCTTGCCCAGACGACGCTATCCACCTATCTTTAATCGCCATCCAATGTTTATTGTCAAGCTTTCCATATATGCATCGGATTATTGTTGGAATGAGGTTCTGAACTGGAGTATTGTGTGTCATCAAGGCAGTCAGTGCCATAATCTTGTGCGTCGTCGATGCCTTGGCCTCATCCATCGACTGCTCCATCTGTTCGGTCTCGATCAGGTTCAGAAAGTCAGTCAACACATTCGACGCGAGCAATTTGTCGTGATACGAGAAGCCCGGGGTACCAGGCTGATCTGCACTCCTGTCCTTGATGACCTTGGTGAGATGCTGCAGCATGACCTGCTTGCCCAAGGTGTTTGTTTTGGGCCATACAAATCGCCAACTGTCTTCCAATACGACGCGCTCCATCGTGGGAAGTCCACCTGAGCCAGAATTTTCTCCTTATGTTAGTACCAGACAGCCAAACAAGAGAGTCTAATAAGTTAGAACTTACCAGCTACAGGAAAGTTGGCCCAGCACTGTGCTGTTGATACACCCCAACGATCGTCTGGCTGAGGCAGGGATATCTGCAGCTCAGACAGTCTCATGAGACTCGTAAGATCAAAGTGCGAGCTGAATGCAGAATCCAGAAGCTAAAAGGTCAATACTCAGTAAGAACCATCAAAACATCACGGAGGTCAAGTTATCAACTCACCCAGATAGCAAAGCCTGCCCGTCGCCGCTCCTCGTCCAGCAGCCAAATTTGCCACTTTTGAGCATGCGGCAACTGCAGCTGAGTAAACTTGTCTACTGGAAACATGTTTGTAAAAAGACGTTTTCGTCGCCCGAGAGTTACGGGCAGGGCTTGCAGGAATTCACCGATCTCTAGAGACCTCCTCTCACCACCATAGAGCAGGCCAATGTGATTCAGGAGGATGGTCTGCGACATCCAAAGCTCTCTACCGTTGGAGTTTTGACGTTCACACTATCCTTACATCAGCCCGCGGTTTTTTGCTTTGGGTCAGGTCAACTTGAACTTACCATAGTCGAAGATTGTCGCCGAATAGTCTCGTGCATTGCCCTAGAGCATGCCTGGGCATCTTTTATGGTCGAAAAGTGCGCACCAATGGCTGCCACGGTAAAGATAAGTAACCAATGTCGCTTAGACGAAGAAAAAGTCGCCTTATGCAGAATAGGCATGACTGGATGGAAGTACTCAAAGTACAGCTGGACCCAAGCATTTAGCACTGGAGTCGGCGGAATAGCCAAGTTCCTGAAGCGAGGGAAATTGCCCCCTTTCTGTATTTCAGCTGCCGCCTCGGCTACATTCTTAGCCACGTCGTTAGGGATATCATCTACATGAGCCAGATTCTCATGATCAACATCCTCAGCCGTCAGGTGCGACAGGTCAGGAAAATTGAGCTGCGCGTCTAACTCAATCGAGACAGCGACGTATTCTCTAGGCTCGACCGCATCCCTATCAATAGCGGGAGAGTGGCTGCGGCTGTAAAGCTCTGCCACGGCTGATTGATCGACCATCGAAGAGGCTGGTGTAAGCTGTGAGGCGATGGGTTGTTGGGGTGCTTTGAAGCCTGCGTGGTCGAACCAGAGTTCGTTGATGGCGTCGAGCGATGCGTCGTTTTGGAGAAAGAGGGGTGCAAATGATTGATCGGCGCCGTAGTTGAGCCATCCGTTGGTATCGAAGGCATCGCCAAATAACATGGAGGGTAGCGGTGCCGGTATCGTATTTGCAGAGTTGAAGGTTGCCAACATATCGCCAGTATCAAACAGAATGCCATGCTGATAGCTTTCAAACCCGATAGATGAGCTGTGCTGTGCATCCAGCTGGGGATCGATGGCTGGGATATTGGCGTCGAGGTTGCCGGGCTCAGATAGATCGATGAATGGATCATGGGCTGGAGAGATGTAGGTTTCGGCGTAATTTGCCTTGTTAGAGCCGTTATCCTGAACAGTCGCGGGCGGTGAGAGCGGTGAGTTTTTACTATTCACGTTTACATTGATGCTTTCCATAACCTCAGCATTGACTGGAGCCTTTTCTCGATTCCGTTTGCTGCTTGGTCTATCTGAGCTGATCTCGGACATCTTTCGCTTCGCATGAGGTTCGTAGTAGCAGTCATTGTCTTGTTGCCGACATCTTTGACATGGATGCTCTCCGTCGCACCTAACCTTTGAGGTGCTGCAAGGCTTGCAAGCTTGTGATACTCGACGGCGATCATTTGGACGGTCGCGGCTATCTGGACGGTCCGCGCTCAGATGGAGGGTTGTATGATGACGAGCAAGAGAGTCGCTACTGTGGTCAGCGCGGGGGCAGATGGGAGGCTGCGCGGATAGGTAGGTCGCAACCAGGTTGGCGGGGCTTCCTTACACGCGACCAAAGCTTTGTCCACATTCAGAGCATGTGAATGGCTTCTCCTTTGTATGAGTGCGTAGATGTCGTTGGTAGTATTCCTTGCGCTGAAATGGGAGGTTGCACGTCTCGCACGAGAATTCCGGCTGAGTGCTAGGCGGGCTCATAATTATGATACCTCTCAAGCTGCAATGATAAGGCGTTGCTCAATGTCTACGTGAACAGCGATAAACAAATGCGCTCAGGCGTGAAGCATGGAAAATTGCCGTGTCAAAAACGACGAAGTTTGGGAAAAAGGGCTGGACTCCATTCGATGATCTTCAACCCCGGATTAACTAGATCACCTGCAGGGTCCACTTCCTTACCCCGGAATTTAGCACATGCGACTCCAGATGAGTAATACGGAAAATCGGAAGTCTTCCGACGAGCTGCTTTATGAGGAGGCTTCAAGACCATTTCTCAAGTTGGTCTAGTGTGACGAGTGGCTTCGAATCTGGCTCGGAGGTTTGGTTCAAATAACCATTACTAAGCGGCATCGGGGTAAGATTACAGTTAACGTCTCAACCCTTGACAGCTTCACCTAACTAACCTAGAGTCACTCCGCGGTATCCTGGTCAGCTATCGACTTGTCTTCTAGGCCTCCTACTGCGTACCTCTTATACCCTCGGTATCTTTCCAGTTTATTTCTTTGTGGTTTTCAACGCCTTGGAATCACTCAAAGTAAATGAGCGAAATAGCGACCATTTCGCATGGCTCGAACTAAGATTCGCAACGTCGGTGGCCAATGCCTCCTTGGGAGGTCCAGTCTGTTCCGCACTGCCGGAGTCATCAATCTCAAAAGGAGTCTTTAACCGGATCAAATTGAAGTGCGGACTCTATATAGTACCTTTATAAGATTGTAATCGTCTTTTTAGTATAAATACCTTTGAACTGGTCGTTTGGTATTTCCTTCTCAAACAGTATAGTACCAATACGATGAAAAACGGTATGCTGGTGTGTAGGTTGGAAAAGAGCCAGACAGTAAAGAGTCTCAAACGTATCATCATATAGGAAACGCCCGTTCTTTACCCGACACTCATCTCGCACAATAGGTAAGCAAAAGTATCGCCCCTTAGCTTCATCCAATCGTTCGAACTTTCTAGATGAGTTATCGACTATACCCTGCTCACACAGACCTGGAGTGAGACTGTCTAAGTAGGATAAAAGAGGGACTAACTTATTGGAGGTGTCTTTTGTCGTTTCATCGGGGTATAACACACCACCCCAGGCGTCAAAATTACCACCGTCAGTAAGCTTTGGAAGGTATGTTGTAGCATCGTCGATTTCAATGTGACCGTTGGAGTTAATCTTTGGCATGTCTTGATGTTCCAAAGTAAGTGGCCCAATGAGGTGTCCCCGAAGCTTAATATATCCGCCTTCAACAACGCCTGTACTGTGGCCCTCAACGACATGATGGAGCCAAACTGATTCAACCGAGGCAACTGTGTCGTTTGCAAAAGGCGTGATACCCGCTAGCCAAATGGGACCTGACATGGAAGCCCATGACCAAGAGGGAGCGGTGTAATGGGAGGTTCGTCTTGATCTAATGAAAGTATTGTCGATCCCCCAACACAGAGCCTGAGGTAAATGTGATTGCCATAGACCAGCGAGGTACTGATCAGGGATTTTTTGAGTTTCGTAAAAGTTTTGTGCAACTCCCGCAAATGCAATGAGCCGGTCCGTTTCGTGGGTCAAAGTGGCCCTAACATACTCTTGAACATGCGTGTCCCAGGTCTTGACTGATTGGTGTATGTATTCTGGTATTAGCTGATTGCTTTTCATGCCTTCGAAGTGCCATGCCATGGGGTAATATTCTGGATATCTTTCGCAAGCTATCTTCTGTCGGCAGTGCCACCATAGTTGGCTATGGCTGAGGATAAGAGATCGAGGCGAAAGGTACCATTCTTGAAAGACCCAGGCCCTCTCCCTCAATGGGGACTCCGAAATATCCTTCCAGAACACGTCATGTTCAAGTTTCAGGTCTATTTCTGTCTCACCATCCCAGGAGGAAGTCAATGACAGACACTCCATTATACTAGGATCCCTTCCTCGGAAGCTTACACCGTTGCTATCGCTGGCTGCAGCAGAGCATATGTTGAGTAGAGAACAGCCATAGACCTTCTTCATGTTCACAGCCTCGTGCTCCCAGTCGTCTTTGTCATCCTGAATAATGCAAAGAGAGTCGATCCAGATAAAATAAATGCCCAGACGAGACGACCAGGAAATAGCCTCCTGGTATTTCTTGGGCAGATCTGCCACTTGAATCACGTCACAAAGTTTGGCCAGATTATTGGCTTTGAGCGTCATCATCGTCTGGTTACCCCAGCAGTGAGACAAAGAGACGTAAGGCCCGGTCGATCTTGTGCAAGTCTCGACAAGTCGAAGCCGTTTAGAATCGATGATCTCCAACAATCTCGTTGGGCGATATGAGAGATCACCCCTCTGGCATATTTCATGACTGCCAATGCACTCTTGCATCCACTTTTGAGGCAGTTTAGAGTCAAAAGGATCAGTTGGTAGAGTGCTAATGGAAGCTGGTCGATCCCTCTCTGTTTCTTAGGTTAGAATATTCAACTATCATGGGCTACACGCACATCCTACCCTCACATATTTCATTTTTAAAAGCCCAGCCATCAGCACCCGGCGATGGACGGATATAAAGTAAACTAAAGTCAAGTCCCGATTCTTTTCTTTTGTAGAAAAGGCTGTACTCAAACTTCTCCAAGGCCTGTTGAGGAACAGTGTCCCAGGAGCGGCTTTTCACAATACTTGTGCAGATAAAGCAGCCACAATCAGATGCAGCCAGCATATTCACTCTGTTGTGATGCGGGAGCCACTGGTCGATATCCGGAAGTTTTCCTTTGAACATGGCATCGCAAAGAGTGCAAAGCCTTGATGGTGGAGAAGTCATGACTTTTATTTAATTTTCGAATTTGAGATCTTTGTTAAGCTGAAAGATAGAAATAATAGGCCTTTTTAATATATCTCGCTGCTTACTGAGGGGTTGTGGCTGAGTTATGTGTCTAGTCTGCCTTATAAGGCAGCCACCAGTTCCTTGTTTGTGTCTGACAGGTTAAGCGAGGCATATTCAGGCCTCGAGGGTGCATGGTTTGTACGTCTCTAGCTGAGAGCTTAAATCAGCAGACAGAACTTAGTTTCATATAATACACTTAGTCTGTATGTCTCTGACCGGCAACGATGCCTACCGTCATTCGAGAAATTGCCGAACGGCTAGGCTGGATCTTGGATAGAACAATCTGCTACTTTGTCGGCACACGCGCGGTCGGTGTCCTGGCACAAACTGCAGAAGATGATTGTAAGACAGACAGCGGAATGGCTTACACCAAAAACCGCTGTTCTCCTACCAAAGTGTATCTGCTGTTTTCCCTTACCCACTAGCGAGCTTAACTAGCTCTGTCAGTTTGCTTGCAGCTTAGCCAAGCCGCAGCTCAGGTGAGGCTATCAAGATCTGCAGCGCTGATGATCTCTAGACTCTCCGGCGTTTCAGCTTCGGCCGAGAGCCGAATGGGGAAATGGCTTGGTCTTGAGATGCCACGAGACGGGCGTGCTGATCAGTGGATACGAAAAAGGGGTCTTGCGCCATTCTGCCGGATCATCGTGCTTCTGACTCTGAACTGTCATGTCAGTTATTATTCGGTTCGGAAGATATCAACCGATCTCACGAACCGAGTCGATCACATTGCGGGGTGAACCCTTGTCATCAACAATCATTAATCTTGAGATGTGCTATCTAAATACTACAAAGTGAGATTAAAAATGAACTAAACATTATATCTGGTATCTTGAACACGCCGAACGAAAAAGAGAAATAGTCTACACAACTCTGAACTCGACTGTCTTCTTGATCACGTTGCCCTTGAGGTCCATATCCTCCAGGTTAATCGACCCGTCGCCTTGTGAGGAACCGCCCTCAATGATATGATCTGTAGAATCATTTCGTGTCTTGTGAGTGCGTGTGCCGCCGTCAACACCGACGACATGCTCTGTTCTATTTTGCGCAAAGTCGTCCTTCTGGGTTGAGGTGAAGCGACCGGGTTGGCTGTTCTGATGGACATAGCGATCGCGAGAGGATGGGTAATCCTGGGTGCCATTGAACTTGAGTTTGGATGAGAGAAGATCGATGCTGCAGAAGTTAGATCAATGGCTAAAAAATGGTGGAAATGCAGGAGGACTTACTATAAGACCATGGAGTACAGGCAGAAGACGGCGTAGAAGAACCGATCCAGTTGGGTAGCTATATTCTCCGCTGTCTGACCAGCCGTCTTGAATGAATGCGTCACAGCGCGAAGAGTACCCTGCAGAGCCAGAAGAGCGACTCTAATTTCCGTGCTTCGAGCCAAGTATTGGAAAAGACCACCACTGCGCGCGATCTCGGCAGATGAAGTCTTGGCCGATGTAAAGAGGACGATGAGGAAGTATGCGCTGAGGCATTCGAGCGACGCGATGAGACCAAAGTAGGCGATGTGGATATGGTTGATGGTAGTCAAGAGGTCCTCATTGCCGGCGAGGATTGATTTGACTCGGAAGGTGATGATGACGACGCGAACGATACAAATGCCGGCGATGCCTGACCAGAAAAGCGACATGAAGACCCTCCATCGCGTACCTCGAAGGACTCGTTTTAAGATGATGTAACTGTAGAAAAGAAGGCCGGCTTCTTGCAGCTAGTAACCGTCAGCGCGGGGCGTCCAATTGAGTCATGCATCAATCATACCAGCCAGAAAACATCAGCAAACACCGACGCAATCGCAAGCATCATAGCAGGATGCTTCTGGTAATACACATAGTAACACAACCCATTAGCGATAGCTCCCGCCGCTGACGAAAGCATCGGCACAGCAGCGAGGAGCGTCCAATTGGTGATACCGCAGACGAGACATCCCAGCAAGACATTGCCCATGCAGATGGTCATCAAAATAGACCAGCTGAGCTCGAAAAACACGGGCACCGCTGCATCCGCCATTGTCGATCAAGGTAACGTCGAAGGGTGGTATGGATGGTACGAAGAACGAGTAATGGGACAGTCGGAGAAAATAGAAGGAAAGAAGAGAAGGAAAAAGCAATGTGACATTGATGGCGTTAAATGAAGATCTTGGCCTCGATGATCACCCTCCTTTCCAGCTAGTTGGATCTCAGCTGCACCGCTGTCATATCATAAAGTTCCCGATAACCGCCCCCATCAATAAAAGACAAGTGGTCGATTAACTAGTTTTTAAACCATTGTAAATTAGAGAGGGATACCCTTGGTTCAATGGCGTCGGATACAGTGCTCTCCTCAGGAAGAGATTGGCTCGTTGGTTCTGCGTCGCTGCGAGACGACATCTGTGCTCAGGCTATACGAACAAGTGAGTGATGGGCTAGACGGGTTCTCCGCGAGTAGCAGCCCAACCCATGGGGAGGCGCAAGAGGCGTCAACGGTTGGGTACACCGGTTTCGAACTAACGAGCTTGGTCAAACAAGCAGCGCCCAGCTAATCCCGTTCTGTAAGGTCTTGACTCGTGATTTTGCGCGCGGGGAAATGAGGGGGAGAGAGCAGATCAGAACACGCATTTATTTAAAGTTTTGACTTCGGCATCTGGTCTAGGCAGGCATTTTTCGCTTTCCTTGTATCTAAAGGGTAAGGTTGAGAAGCCGGGGTAGATCGCTGGAGCGGTTTATTTTCAGCCCTCCTTTACGGTAATTCGTATCAGGATGTGAACCCCTGTTTCTTTGGAATGAGCTGGACCAAACTCTATTGACCCCCCTTCTCTCGTGATAATTTTTAGTCGGAACAAGTTGTGTTGCTTTTTGGGCTGGGCTAATGCACAGAATGCCTGATGGCATCATGCCATGTGTTCAATTAACAGGGCTGGTAGGGACAGAAAACGCCAGAGGCAGAGATCTAGAATGACTGAGGGCGACTAGCTAATCGAGTGATCCGTCTCCCGATGTGATCAGTGCCCACGGAATGTGGGTGGGTGCGCAGCCGAGTTGCCGTCCGCTCAAGGACAAGGCGTCTTACTCATGCATCAGCACGTCTCAGAGATAAGAGAATCCTTTTAACTCAAAAGATCCTTCGCATTAAATATCTCTTCCCTCTTCACACCATCTCCGTCGCAGCGGGATTTCATCTACTCTAGCATCTACTCTAGCACAGCCGTTGCAACCGTTTCATTCTCTAGGTTTCTGGGGTAGAATCAATTCGAGACCCGGGGGAAAATGCCTGATATTGATAACCTTGGTTCTCCCCTCCCGTGGCGTTTATCATTTGCCGGTGTGATAGGCGAAAGGAGAAAAGACGCAAGCCACAAATCGGAGCTTCGCCGATGTTGGGTAAAGACCATCGGCGCCACAGACATTCTCACATGTCATCCTAACTGCCGCGTGGCTTGAAGTAAGTCAAGGTTGATAGGGCAGCTGAACGGTGATTGATATTAGCGACCCTGGGTAACCCACTATCCCACAATACGTATGACTCGAGCGCAGCGGGCCGACGCTACTGAGTCAACATTGTACGTCGAAAATAAGGCTAAAAAGATCATTAGTCAAGGTCCGTCTGGGCTCGTCTTTGTAGCTAATATTTATGTAAAATGGCGGAAAGAATAGGGGATGAAAGTAAATCTTTGTTATGTCCCATTAATTGGCGTAGAGTTTACAGGGCATCGTGGTAAAAGACCCCAGTTTTCATCTTGAATGGATTGATAAAGTATCATTGAGATTAAATCGACACGATAAAATTTCCTCTTTAGGTTTTAAGCTTTTTATAAACCCAGTCCATATGCTTAAATTTTTTATCTTCGTGTTGGTACCAGCGCCAGATCCAACAGTATAGACCCTAAACTTTCGGGATGAACACATTGCAAACTTCATGACATGGCGCATTCGAGATCACAGTCCCCTTTATACTAACTTGTGACATGAGAGACAATAACCTCGCGGGTATGCACGGACCGTCACCCGGGTCGAACCTGCTGGTCTTTGCAGAAAGGGAGAGGGTCCATGAACGCGGAGTCTTCCGTGATTTTCCACTAACTCAGTAGTCGGAGAAAAGAGGTCCGGAACAAATGGTCGAAGCTCGAGGGTTAGTAAGAAAAACGGAGTCTATCCACTATCCCCATGTTTTTGCAAAAGCTTTAGGGTAGCCCATGATCATCGTGTCTCTCACTACATAAGATGCTAAATTAAGATCTTCAGTGAGAATGTGAGGCTGCAGTAGGGCTGACTTAAATCTCTTGCTGCGTATAATACTTCTTTTAATTTTCTACATTGTACATCATCTCCTCACAATGATATACATTTGACGCAGTTGTATCAATGTCTATCTCTCATATTCGATGTGCTCCGCCTGACGATACGCTAGTACACTGTAGATACCCAGTAATTACCTACTATGAATTCTGAACGTGAGCGTCGTCAAATACGTTATCCGAGAACTCATCAAACCACAACTGTGGAAAAGAATCAAGATTGAAGAACGGATTCGAACTTGTAGTCGTATCATGACTCGTTTCATCCACCCCTTCACCAAAGACGTATCCAAAATCCGTATATGGGAAAGCCGGTATCTGTGGGGCTTGCCCCGGAAAAGCCGCGGGTTCTTGCTCCACTGACACTGTACCAAGTCCCCTTGTCAAAATGTCGATGCTGCGCTGTATCCCAGGGCAGCTGACCGTGATGGCGTTCAGAGCCCTTATAAACATCTTGAATCGCTGGGTAGTATCAGGCCTGCCGTTTTTCATGTCCTGCACTACGACTGTGGCTGCGGTGTAGGTGCAGTAAGCCATGATATATGTGAAGCGGTGGAAGCCAAAAGTGTTATCAAGGAGCTGGAGAAGTTGCTCTACGGCTTGAGAGGCTTCTTGACATGCTTTCCAGCAAGCTGGGTTATTGAGAAACGGTCGGTGAAGTAGGATTATAGTGGTATGGTATAGCATTCTGAACATATGTTAGACTCGGTGATATGCCAGGGTGTTGTGCACTTACTGCTGAGCTACGAAATGTGTAGGCGGACATGTCTGAGCTTGATAGTCCACATGCAGAGCTGGTGGTAAACTCGAACGCCAGGAGTGTAGCCTCTCTCTGGTATTCTGTACAAAGTCCAAGACGTCTTTCGTTCTTTTACTTCCATAAATAGTAAAAAGAATATCATTGATGATAAGGCTGATCTTGCAAGTATATGCAAAACATAGCAACAAATGTGATGGTCTCGGCTGATAACTCTGGAGAGCTTCATCATCGGGGATGGGATAAGGCGGCCATAACTCGGTTTCTGGCTCCTCTGGTAAAGCAGGGTCCCATTTCGGTGGCTCAGGTAATGACGGTGTTCTTCCAAGGTACAGACTCAATGTTTTATCCCAGAAAAAGCAAGACCATGCAAGATGCCGCCCGAGTTGCATCCATACAATATCCTCAGACTTGCCAGGTGATAGTGAGAAGAGACCGATATCAATAGCGACTCGAAATGCCATCCCGCCGTACAGCCAAGCTTGTGATACGGATCCTCGACCAATTTCGCGAGCACTGAACTGTAGCAGTGCTTGGACTAGTGGTATAGACCCTTCTTTGTGTATCTCATGGCTGAACTCCAACTTTGCCCTGGCAAGCAGTTGTTCTGTTAAATGCCGCTCCCTGAAGCGCGTTGAATGCAGACATAACACACTCAATAGAAACGGAGAGAAGAATTTCCCACCGACTGCAGCGTCGCGGAGGAATAAAGCTCTTGGAACAAACATAAAGTTAGCGTGTACCCAGGTCCAATGCGTGGCAAAGAGACGCCGGATCACATCCTGAGGAATGCTGAGATAAACTGCTGCGGTCTCGACGGCTTGATCCTCCCAGAACTTCAACTCGGGGGTTTCCATGGGTAGAGGCTGCCGAGTCTCAGGGCTATGTGCGACGGTGATTTGACCTGTCGTCCCTTGCGATGGCGTATCTCGAGGATCGTGAACTGCTGACGTGGTATCGTAGTAAGCACGAGCGGTATCCAGAGCACCATCCGCAACCTCAATAGTCGGAAGTGGTTCTGTAAGCGCTGATACTCCCGTATCTTCTGCTAGAACTGTAGCGATAGTTCGTGAGGGAGCAATACTGTTTCCGTTGTTCTGAAGGTCTTTGATCGTCTGTTCAAGCTGAGCGATCTTATCCGCCATAGCGCGAATCTGCGTCATAGGCGGTGGTCGATCATATTGGCAAGTCTCATTGTACGCTGTACAGATACCGCAGACAGGCTGGCCTCCATCGCATCGGACTTTGCGGGCACGACAGTTTTTGCATGTCAATCGGGCGGTTTTCTTTGGGCGGGGCGGGGATTCTCGTCGCTCGCGCCTTGTTTTGGGCATTATGGAGTTTCTTTGCTGGCATATGAATACGGTGACATGGAATAAAAGGTTGATATCGTTTTGATGGGATTAATATTGAATTGGCTCATCGTGGCATGAACGGATCCAAGTCAAGTTGATGACAAGTTGAGATGAAGTGAGCCCTAGACGAGCTTGATTAGTGACTCTGGTTTGGGTTAGCGTTCTCCACTCTACGAGATGTA
Organism: Fusarium tupiense; assembly: GCA_013364945.1. NCBI lineage: Eukaryota > Fungi > Ascomycota > Sordariomycetes > Hypocreales > Nectriaceae > Fusarium > Fusarium tupiense. Next base: position 40,283 of record JABEEO010000039.1, read on the forward strand.
CGCCATCTTATTGGATGATGAAGAGCAAGTTGAGGTGAGCATCGTTATTACTCAAGAACCGTGTTTGCTTGTTCGTTTATAATACTCTACTTTTTACCACCTGATCAAATATCTAATACATCTAAGCTACTCTGTTTCCTTTCTCTTCCCCTCTCAGCAACGCCATCGTAATCTCCGCAACTGCCATACCACTCTGACTCTGATTCTCAACCGTCGAAGCTCCAACATGAGGCGTTAAGACAATATTCGGCAACGCCAGCAGCTCCGGGTATGCCTCAATGGTCGGAGGCTCGACCACCATCGCATCAAGACCAGCACCAAATAGCTTTCCGCTCTCCAATGCAGCTAGCAATGCACCCTCGTCAACGATTCCACCTCTTGCGCAGTTGAGCAGAATTGCACCATCTTTCATGGTGTTGAATTCTGCGGTCGAGATGATGTTCTCGGTGTCTTTGGTAAGAGGGAGATGAAGAGTTACGACATCTGATGCGCTCAAAAGATCATGTAGTGTTGAGGCCTGGCGAAATTTGCTTTCTCCAAAAGTGCTGAGCCACTGCTTTCCATCCGAGAAGGGATCATACGCGACGATACTTCCCTCCATAGCTCCAACCCACTTCTTAGCAACAGCGAGCCCAATATTTCCCATCCCAACAACTCCCAATGTCTTCTTGAACAAGCTCTTTCCAAGCGACTGACTTCTCACAACCGTCTCCCCATTTCTGGTCCGCCGGTCAATCTCAGTGACTCGTCGTGACAACGTCAAAGCTAACGCGAGCGTAAGTTCAGCAACTGCTTCGCCGTTTAGACCGGGGGTATTGTAAACTTTTATACCCGCTGCAGTAGCTGCCTTGAGGTCGATGTTGTCGACGCCAACGCCTTGCTTGACGATGTATCTCAACTTCTTGCATTTGGCGAGCTCATCTGCGCCGAGACGAGTCTCGCTACGGAGCATAACTGCAGTGGCGTTCTCTGTATATTGGCTCTTGTTTGGATCTGTTGGAAGGACGACATTGATGTCAGATGATTGTCCTAGGGCTTCGATGGCGTCTGGATGGTAGGGGTCTAGTACGTAGACAGTTGGTTTGGAGTCAGCCATGATAACGAATGTAGAACGAAATATGGCGAACTGTTGGATCTTAAGCTTTTAGTAATAACACCCTGAGTCTTAGAATATCGTTACACAATTTATACATAAAGAAATCTGACTTTGGGCCGTGTTCCCCATGCAAGTATCTTCCGGGATACTTTCCCGGAGGTTGTCCCGGACAATCTCCCGGAAACTTGCCGAGAAAGCAGTGTGCACATATCAACCCGCCCAAACCCATATGAAATCTTTTTCTCAGAAAACATTATATATAAATACTACAAATCAGTGTAAATGAGTATGTTAAGGTCATTACACAAGGTCCCCATCGTCAACCGAACTCCATTTCAACGCTACATCTTTACAACCGCGACATTATCCACCATGGCATCTCCAGACCTTTCGCTAGCTGAGAAGCTTCGCGCATACTCCACGTAAGCATAAAAAAAGAACATCAGCTTGATAAATCATACTAACACGAGTTCTGGCTCAGATGCGATGTGTCTGACGCTTTACTTAAAGTGGGCGTTCCTCATGGCGGTTTTCTTCCCAACTTGAGCATGTGGTCGCCTTTACGGCAAGAGGGCGACAAGAAGCTCATTGGACCTGCGTACACTGTCAAATTTGTCCGCAACACTCAGACCAACGCACCAAAGCTCAAGGAGCATTACGTACGGGCTCAGACAGTCCTGACAGAAACCACTACTAACGGCTTCTATAGATTGACACTATCCCCAAAGATCATGTAGTCTTTATCTCAGCGCCCCATGGAATCTTCAACGCTGTCTATGGTGGTCTGATGAGCACCCGAGCCAAGTACTCTGGAGCAGTTGGCACTGTTGTCGATGGTACATTTCGAGATTTGCAAGATCATCGCAAATTAGAATACCCAGTAGGCCATCAAGATCGTGGTTGCGGTTTCAACTAACAGACTAAAGGTCTTTGCTCGCAATGTCGGTACACCGAGCTTCTATGAGGTTGCTCGCCCAAGTGAGGTACGACTCTTCCCCCGAGCACTGAACGCTCAATAGATTGCTAAGGTATGATAGATCAATGTACCTGTGAAGTTGCAGGACCCTGCCCTTGATGTTACTATCAGTCCTGGTGATATCATATTCGGAGATTTGAATGGGGTTGTTTGCGTGCCCAAGGAAACGCTGTCTAAAATCGTAGAGATTTTGCCTGGACAGGTTGAGGCTGATGATAACATGGCGCGGGATATCGCTCAAGGCAAAACGTTCACAGATGCAAAAAAAGAGTATCGTTGAGGATATAAAGGACAGACGGTAGGATGTATCCATGCAGCTACAGAAATAAAGAGAAGCGTATTACAGGTTTGCAATTCAGGAGCAAATACCCTCAGGGTGGAACGGAAATAACAGCTTATAAGTGGTGATACCCGGAGATGGCCGGATTTAGATAAGCAAGATAAGCGATTTCACGTTAGTGGGTTCACAACAACAAACCCGAAATGCTGACGAGACCGCCCAAGTTATAAAAAGACGCCCTTAAGCAATTTTGAGCTTTTCTATATCTCAAGACTCATTATTCCAGTTTGATCACTTAGTCAATATGACCGTGCTGCGCTGGGGAATGCTCGGAACGAGCTTCATCTCCGACGTCGTCGCCCGCTCCATCCTCACCAGTCAAAACTCCACCATCGCTGCAGTCTTCGGCCGCAACGAAGCCCGCCTGACAGTATTCGCCGACAAACATGGCATTGCAGAACGATACACTTCCATCGATGAGCTGCTAGACAAGGCTGAGATAGACGTCGTGTACGTCGGTTTGCCGAATCATATGCATACCCCCGCAGTGCTGGCGGCTGCTAAGCGAGGCAAGGCGATCTTGTCTGAGAAGTCCCTTGCGACGACGATGGAGGATGCCAAGGCGATTGAGAAAGCCGTGAAAGATGCGGATGTTTTCTTTTTGGAGGGACTTATGTATCTTACGCATCCGTTGATGAAGAAGACACAGGAGTTGCTTCTGGAGGGCAAGATTGGGACGGTGAAAGGTGTGTCGGGGTATTACTCTGCGAATATCTGGAAGAAGGCGAATCCTCTGAGCATGGGGACTATCTACAATCTGGGTTGTTATCCAGTCTCACTGCTGCACTTCGTCATTGAGACAGCGTTTGGCAGCGATGCCTTCGCAAAGCGTCAATTGCACGGCTTCGGCAATATCTCAACTGAGGGTAGCGTCCATGTCCGCGACGCATCACTGACAGTCCGCTTCGACAACGGCGTTCTTGCAAGTCTTCAATCGACAGACAGCTACGGGAACGATTCATCCTTTGCGATTCTTGGAGATAAGGGTAGGATCAGATTCATCACGAACCCTTGGCTACCCGTCGCAGGCGATAATATCATCGAGATCAAGACCTACGGCGGTTCGACGGAACAAGTCATTGTGCCAGCAGACATGGACGCGTTTGGATATCAGGTGAAGAAGGTGGAAGATTATTTATCCCGCGGCGTTACAACAGCTGAACGGCCTTCGCCGAACGTTGATCAGAGTGTTGAGATCATGGGGCTTTTGACGGAGTGGGAGGCCTTGATTCAGAGGCAGCACAAATGATAGGAAGAAGCATGAATTGACTGAGGTCATGGTCCAAAGTCAGAATCATCCAAGACACGTTCCCGGTATAATAATGACGTTTTACTGAATCAGTTCTTCGTGTTTCTCCCGCTAAACAGAATCGGGCTCAGCAAAATGGTTGTGACGTCAGCGTTACCCGCTCATATCCGACGACTTCCAGAGGTCTCTACGCAAGTATTTATTTAGTTATGATCCCCTGCTCCCTTTGGATTCAAAACCATGATTCTACCCTCTACAATTGAATCGACTGGACAATATATACAACATGTCCGGTCTTGCCGCTTTTAGATCTGGGAGGAGTGATGAGCTCCGGAATCTCGCGGAGGAGCACTTCCAACATGAGTTTGTCACCTTGCAATAGAGCTTGAAATGGTACTAATAATGAGTAACTTAGCTTGAATGATGATGATCGTCAAATCTTGAGACGCGCAGGGAGTAAAGTATCAACCCATGCCAAAGTCGGATCGTTGCTCGGGGTTGGTCTGGGCGTCTTGGCTGCTTTTCGACTGCGAAAGATGCGGTTGACGTACTTCAATGCCTTCAGAGCCATGGAGAAGCCCGTCGAGGTCAGATTTGCAGATGGTCGCACCGGTACGTCATATCCCTTTCTAGCCCGCATTAATCTAATACTGACTTTCTTCACAGAACCTATCCCGGATATCACTGCTCACCTTACACCATCCAAGTGGGGTGACGCTGCCACGTACTTCTTCTTCTCCGTTGGAGGTCTGTTCATCGGTGGTGAAGCAGGTCTTTTGTCCGGCACCGCATCAGCCTCACGCACCATTACGAAGAACCCTGAGGCGAAAGAGCGAATAGAAAAGGCGTGGAAGAACTACCGCATTGATGCGCTGAAGCAGGAGATTAGGAAGTTGGAGGGCAAGTCGAAGCTTACGCAGCTCTTCAGTTCGTGAGATGGGATGTATGAACTTAGGTACTGAGTAATATTTGTATGGGGCATACTGGGACTTCGGACACTGTTGAAAAAAATTGGATATCCGACTAAATCAAAGTCGAATAATATAGTTATCTTTTCTTCGATAAAGATCACACCGCGGTTTATTGGAGCTTTCGAGATATGCGAGGCTTAAAACTGAGAATCACGGACCGAAATGCACATATGGAACCCAGTGCAATGGTCCATTCCCCATGCCAGGAATACCTTGCTCATCGTCTTCATCAAGAGAGATGATATCTCTTTCGACACCAACTTCCCTCTTCTGCTTTCTTAACTCATCCTTTGCTGAACTTATGGCCTTCCCAACACCATAGGTCTCATCCAGCCACTGATCTCTCTTCGCTTTCGTAGCAAGATGAACACCACGGCACACCGTCTCATCCGACATATCTCCCATGAGGATTTCCTCGTATATGATAGCAGCCATATCGACACAAGACTGATCGTTTACCTCCCACAGAGTTCCTATGACATGCCGAAACCCAGCTAGTTGACATGCACTAATAAGATGGATACCTTCATCGAAGAGTTTTTGGCTTTTGATCTGTCCTGTACCGCAGGCAGATAAATAAGCAAGAAATGGACCCCCCCGATGAAGGTTGAGCTCGAGGAGGCTTGCCACTGTAAGGGGATTTGTTTCCCAGTCTCTGAGGTATAGTTGGCTCTTGGAAGGATCAGCTGTATCAGTGTATCCGTGCCCTGCGAAATGGAAGATCTTGCACTTTCGTAGGTGTGATAGCACATCTTCTCTAATGGGCTCAGACTCAACAGGCTTGAGCTTCATCCTGTGACAGATATCTCGCAGCACGTTGATTTCCTTTTCTGCAAAAGCTAATCTTTGGTGACCATGCGTTTCACCAGCAGACACCAATAGCGCCTCATCGTGAGAAACAGGCGCCGTCCTTCGACTCTGTATAATAGCCGATACTGAGGTAGCGTATGAAGACATAACTCTGTCCATCACCGTGTCGTAGTTTCGTTGAGTGTGCCGCCCTGCAGCATGGATTGGAAAGGTACTCAAAGAGCCAGTCAGAATCCACCATACTCTTCTCATCTCCCCCTCGCGCGGTGCCCCAGTGAAACCCAGCGCATTTAGTATGGGCTCAGCAACGACATCCCATAGCCATTCGAGAACATTTAGACTGCCTCGACCTAATGACTGGTACTTCGAGTCGATATCACTCTTGTTCAATCCCGGGAGAGGAATAGCGCTGAAGCCATCTTGCTGGATGATTATGGCATCGCAGACTAGAGAGCCGACGTTGACCACGATGACAGGGCCGAGGTCAGCTGCACGCCTCATCCCTTCCTCATCGTCAGGTCTCAGAAAGAGTTCAAACCCTGGTTTTGCACGTATCTCCTCCAGCAATGCTGACAACTGTTCTCCAGTGTTATATCTTTGACTTATTGCGTTTCCCCAACCCTCTTCGCCTAGTTCAAGACTCGAACTTTGTGAAGGGCCATCATCCAGCTGGTCTCGAAGGCGGTTATATCTTTGAGCCAGCTCAGGTAGATCTCTTTCCAACTCCTTGGCATCGCCTCGAAGAGCGCTGATCGAAGAAGCCATGACTCCTCGAGCCATCTCCAGGAACTCCAAAGCAACGACTACGCTCTTTCCGGAGTGTAATGAAACAGATGCTGCCTCAGTAGCTAAACCTGATAGCTTGGAAGCTTCGCGTTGGACATCAGCATTTTTCAGTGAACGAGGCCTGAAAAGTGACAAGATATCTATAGTTTTGGAACCTGCTTTATAAGCCTTTTCCAAGTCGTAAATCGAAACGTAACTCTGCATGAGAGAAAAGCCTGCTTGTACTCGAAGAAAGATGGGGGCACTGGAGTGATCGAGGGTCTTCTGGTAGGACGAGATGGCGTGTTGCAAATCGCCGGCTGAACCATATTCGAGATACCGTATATGGAGTCTGTCAGCAAGATTAAAGTTCCGCAGAGCGCTGTCGGGATGGCCATCAGGTGTTGCAATGAGAGCATCTTTTGCAATACGTATTGATTCTTGGAGGCGCTCTATACTTCCGGCCTTGCTGTATGCCTCTAGAAGTAACCCGCCAAGGTTACTTAGGCGAACAGCACGGCCCAGGTCGCCATCGGTAGTCAAATCAACGGCTTCTTGAGCAACATTAAATGCTCTTTGAAAATCATCCTCCCGACCTGTCTGTCTATATCGGAGACTTAGAATGATGCCAAAATTCCCAAGCGTTCGGGCACGACTCTTCAGTTTCCTTGGTAAATCATGGAGAATCTGATCCATCACCATCTTAGCAGCTTGGAAATCAGCCTCATCCAGAGTCTGAGAATATTTCTCCCCCAAGCGATCGCACAAAGACTGTAACCTGCGCTGTCGATTCTTGGAGCCGATTTGGGTTTGATCGACTGCTTGTTGACATGCCTTGATACTGCCTTCAAGATCTTCAGATGTTCCTGTCCTCAAATACCGCTGAACAAGCCGCTGTCCGAGAGTCCACAAATGTCTCGCATGATCTTCGGAGTCGTGGCCTGGGATGTTGGCAATGTTCTGTGAAACTCGGATAGACTCCTCAAGAGCCTTTTTGTCGCCGAAAGCCAAGTATCCTTTGAACAGAGTATCTTCATAACTCCGAAATCGCGATATGAGCTTCGGATGATCGAATGGTGTGATATCCAGTATACATTTGTGCATCTCAAATAACCGTTCAAATTCATCTTCGTCGTGGAGCCTGACTGCCTTTTTGCCGATGAAATGACATGCTGATTGCAGAATTGTAACATATGAAGGATCATCCTTTTTAACTGCGTTCGCGGCCTCGTCTGCTAATCGAGAAGCTTCTCTAGCATCGCTCTCAGATTCTGTCGCATCACACCGAAGGCTTAGGCCGAACGCGAGGCCAATGAGCCACTCAGCTCTCTTGGCATCGTCGCCGGAAGAACCATCGACAGCATGTTGCAGTAAGGTGATGGACTCCTCGAGAACACTCAAATTTCCATGTGGTCGTGATAAAAGGTATTTCTTTCGAAGCGCATGTGCAAGCAAAGTGGCTGTTGAATGCAAATCCTGGTTGTCTCGCGACATCGTCTCCAAGCTATGTCTCAGATTTGCAATAGCCACTTCCAATTCCTCCAAAGTTAGGCTCTCGGCTGAATCGTCTGCCATCGCTTCAAAGCCTTCGGCAGGGCTACGATAGAGCTTCTGGTGGTGTATCATCCGACAGCATTGCCAGACCAGAACGAGTGACGTATGTAGCTTGTCAAATATGCAAGCCTCCCTTATCATCGATGATGACGGTTGAAAGCAGGCTCCCAACTCACAAAGGCGGCTGCATAAAACCCCTCACGATGGAAAGGTGGCATCACCTCACTGGCTGGAACACTCGATTGTGGCTGCATGACTGCAGAATAGTTTCAGCTGGGCGATAAATCATCGAACCGGCTTAATGATAGCAGTTGACTGTCACACTTTCCACAGGAAGAGGGTCAGCAGACGAGTTATCTAAGTTGAGGCTCTGCCTTGTGCAATGTCGCCTACCAAAGGCTCTTGTTGTTGCCAGAGAGGCATAAGTAGACTGCCACATCCTCTTGTTTAGTTACTGGTGTTACTTCTCCCATACAAGATAAGCTTTAATACGTCAAATTCTATTTAGATATCGGTTGCACCGCTCTCACAATGTCTCAAGACAAGTACATCATCCACCACAATATAACCTACTACGCATACACTAATGCCATGCTTTTTCTAGTAGAAGGCGTGTTGCAGAGATCGATGGCCAGACAGCAAGCCTAGAGACGCAGATGGGTGAGGCAAGAAGGCAGAGCTCTGATGCTCGAACAGACCTTGAAAGAAGACGGTCGATAGAAAGGTTCAGAACTATACAACGTAGTTCAGAGGACTTGAGAGGTGAGCTTGAACGAATGCGTATAGCCAACAATCGTCCAAGTACATCAACGCTAGACGCCAGGCCTTCCTTACAAAGACAGCCTGCGCCACCTAGCAGACAGCGCCACCCACAAGTATCAAGTTTCTCAAGCACTGGCTCGATGTTGTCACCACGGAGGCATCAAGACGAGCGTAGGACGTCACATAATCCAGATATACCTTCAGAAATGACAATAGAGGGGTTTCTAGCCAGACAAGCTCACCAGAGAGCCTCTAGATCACAAGATCTATACCCAGGTACATCATCAAACTATGGTCAACTTACGACCTATCCGCCTGGGACGTCGGGTGGACAAGGGTTTGGCCAAACTACAGGCACTCAAACATTCCCCAATCACCAACCTTCAGCAGAATCCCAGCAGAGCCTGATGCCTAGAGCACCTTCTTGGCAAGCCCCCCAAGCTCAACAGCAGTCATATTATCAAGGTTATACAACTAGTGCCGCAGCTCCTAGTCTAACAAGGACATCGGGACAACCCGACTCTACTAACCCTACCAGTTCCGAGTCCAGCGAGGATGAACGCGTCGACAGTCGAGGCACTCCGTATCGGGGAGGCCAAAGACAGCTTCATAACGTCGTGGGGAGTGCCTCTGTCCGTAACAACACAGACCCTGCCCAAAGACAAAGATCGCATCATCGCTCTGCATCAGGAAATGCAGCAGGCGGGCCAAATGGAAGTCCAAGTCAGGTAACGGAAATACGATCATCCTCCAGACACAGACGATCATCCTCCAGTCCCTCCAACACCATAGCAAGAAGTAATCGTCCACCACCAACAGGAGGGCCAACACTTCCCAATCCTGCAGCGGGCCAGCCTCGACAGACGGCTGTGCCAATGTCATTTCAACGATTTGGGCCATCCGGCCCGCTGCCTCAACCGAGAGAACATCCCGCGCCAGAATATCGATTTCCTCCAGGTAACTCTCAGAGCCGACCGTATGCTGGACAAGGCCCACCAGAGATTCGACATCTCACTAGAGGAGCACCGCCGAATGTCGGGGCTATGCCGGCGCAGTTACAGCAACGAAGTTTCAACCAATCTAACCAACAGAGAGCTCCGGTAGGCTCGGGCTCAGGCATACCAATGTCTGGGACCTCTCTTGGCTATCCGCTGCAAACTCATGCTCGGCGAGCAAGCAGCCCAAACACAAATGTGATTGCATATCAAAACTCGACGCCGCGCCGGATGTCAACGCCACCTCTAGGAGCTAACACTATGTCAAGCGCATCCACCTTTCCCCTCAGCTATCCGTCAACATCGAATACCAGACGAGGTGTGAGTCCCAGCCGATTGGGACCCCGAGGTCAGCTTTCTGGTACCCAGCGACAACCGGGGACATTACCACCACTTGGAGGTCCCAGTCCGAGTGTAGGCCCGTCAGGGATTCCAACAGGTCATGCCCGACAGCCTGGTGGGCCAAGAGGAAGAAACCTAAGCCCACTGAGAGCTGGGCCTTATGGGACGTCAAGCCAAGCGCGAAATTTAACACCACCGAGGGAAATCCGAAGGAGAAGACAATGAGTATAGGAGCAGTTAGGAAAGGCTGGGTCATAGAATGCAAGATTAAGGCTGTATCTTTAGTGAAGTATATCCGCAAGACTATCATTTGTACATTCATTATTACTTATCAATCATCGTGCTTCTTCGTGTATTAGCTTGAACTCACGCCTTATACAGGGATTAGGTTCTGTCTGATGATTTAAGCTCTCAGCCACAACTGTCAACTGCAAAGAACACAATACCAGTCCGATTGCCAGCTTTTATTCTAGTATGCCTTGGGTCTCTCAAACTTATCTGTTTACAGGACTGATCAAATATGAGAGGCAATAACTATAGTAATATCAAGAGAATCACATACAACAGACATACAACCTAGCTATCATATTTATAAGGCTACGAATATAGTTATTTCCATAGCCGTGGCATTCATGTCTAACCTTTGACATCATCATATCAGACCCGGCGTGATGTGTGCATCCTGGGCGGGATTCTCACCGCAGATAAGCCATTGACCACCAGACCTACGCTTTCGCTTTCTCTCCTGATCATGGTCAATTGCCGCCTTTGCCAATGAAACGTATGATCAAGGAGAAAAACATCACAGACCTGCTATCTCTTTGATACTGAGTCTTTTGCGCTTCTTATGACAATATTGTATCTCGCATTTACTTGAACTGAGGCCTAGATAGGATTGGACCTCTATCTCTGTTGGCCAGGCCCGACGCTGGGCGCTTGGAGACATTATGCAGATTAATGTTATTGGTTGGTTCCCCCAAAACATGCATGAAAGTTGATGCCCAACCAGCCCAACAAAAGAATCCTTTATAAGGTAGACAGTCTGCATCATATCTATCAGTAGGCAGACACTTCGATTTCTTCTTTTATTGTGAGTATGGACACTGATGCAGAACGTATCCCGGTCGAATCCACATTAAAAGAGCTGCATGCATATGCCAAGCTACTCTTCCTTCGCAGTGGTCGCCAATTTGAAGACAAAGTCTCTTTTCAAGAGCTTGAAGAAGACATATCCCCAGACGAATGCAGCAACGATAATAACTCTTCAAAGAATGCTCCACTTGGCGACTTTGATGAAGACCAATTGGGCCGCAAGTTCCTGGATAGGTTGTCCGAGACAGTTTCTTCGATGAAAGGAGGGCGCCATGTTGTTGCTAGCTGTATGTTCTACTGGCTTGACAAGGTCAAGGTTTTTGTAGCGATAAACTCGGGATTCGTTGAAGGGGACGCATTGTCTAAGTTCTTGGACAGCTTGTGTACCTCTCTGAAGGTCATTGCTGTTGCTCCAGGTCAGAAATGTATAGATAATGTGTTAACTTGCTGCTGCTAATTTGGCTTATCAGGTAATGAGACTGAAAAGCACATGGATGCACTCTGGGATATGTTACTTCATCACCAGTCCTCAAGGCTACATGCCACCATCGTCGATTTACGTCAAATTATGAAAGACTTCCAGCACCTCCGCCCGCAGCGCCTCCATTCAAAGTCAATTGATGATGGTGTTCTTCCAGATATAGATGGAATTATACTCGACTTCGAAGGTTGCCTGAAGCTGTTGGCCCAGTTACTCTTTGGTAATAGTGACTCGGATTTGGAACGACACAACAGTCTTGTGGCTTTGAGCCATGCTCTCTACCGAAACTTTCCAGCCGAGAAATTCCATGCGCTCGGTCGACAAGGTGAAAAACTACACCGAGAGATTGGATTCTTGGGTCGTCTCCAGACGTCGCTCCATGTGTTTGTGGCGGCTGCGAGGCAAATAACTAGTTTTGAGAATCTGTCCCTCATTGCCGTGGTCAAATCAAAGAACCGAGAGAAACCGTCTAGCCAAGAATGGAGCCTAGTCCAAACATTCCACGCACTAAAAATTCCGCTAAGCGATACAGCGGTCGAGAAACTGATGCAACCATCAACTTCAAAGAACAAATGGACAAAGAACAAACTAATCACGGACTTTTCTCGACTCAAGTCGCCGACATGGGAAGTACACGCTGAAATCCAGCTCATAGTGTTTGCCCTTGGCCACCCTGACGAAATTGCCAACGGGAAAAGGTTCGACTACATTGGCTGTAGCAGATATATCTGTCTGCAATGTTCCAAATTTCTGCAATACTTCCCTGGGTTGAAATCACGTGGTTGTCATGGCAAGTTATACAACCACAGCTGGACTCTACCCCTCGGAGATAGTTTAGGGAAAGACGGACAGCAGTCACTGTACAGGGCTGCGAGAGAGGTTACATCGTGGATGCGAAGAGAGCTAGTAGGCAGGTCAATAGTATCGCATCATAGAAAACCAGAGGTCAAAGAATCGACAATCGGCGGCAGCTTAGTCTCGATGTTTCAAACAAGTCAAGAAGGTCACCAGCAAAGCCATACCATATTGGAGCATCTCCGTCGCCAACGAGCTGAAGTCTTTCATGAAAGTTCAAGCCATAGAAGGTTAGTTACTCACTACTCTGGTCCTACACTACCTGTGTTCTTTTGCTGTATACTAAGAAGGACTTTTATTAGACTGTTGAATTCCATCCCAGACGAGGAGATCTCCATAGTTGAAGCAAAAGGTGCCACGTTCGCAGAAAGTACTACAGCATATTGTACTGCTTGTTGCCAAGACACCACTCGACGATGCTCTTACTGTCGACAAGGCCCGTTCTGCAACGAAAGTTGTGAACGCAGAATGCCACTGTCACACCTCCTCAAATGCAATATGCGACAAGTAACCTCGGCAGACTATCTTTACCAGGATGTCCTTGACGATAGGGTACCCACAGACCCCCAGGTATGCCAAGATTATTGGTTCGACCGATGCCAAAGTTCGCATGAAGAATCTCATCTGCTGGGGCTTTTCGCCGGACTTCTCTATTACCACCATCACCCTACTACACGTGAAGGGCTTCATCAGTGGAGGTCGGATGCAGGCGGAAACACATATCTCGTGAAAAGGATAGTTGAGAAATTCGAGGAGCTGCCCAAGGGTAGCATGGGAAGCTACTTCCCGTGGTTTTTAAGACACCGCAACCGTTTCGAGCTACCAGATGGTCACAAGTCCATTCCCCAACGACCCAGTCCTGAGATGCAGGCAAAAAATATGCAGGAAAGAGCTCGGAAGTATCTGGCCCCAGAAGACCAGAACAAGGACTTCAAGGACTTAAGTCCCTTTTCGAAAATGCATTGCTTTGCTTTCTACTCTATTATCATGGCCAGTGCATATCTGCCCCCAGTGAACAGGGATGTGTGTCATTGGTTCGACTTTGGTTTCGTCGTAAGCAAGGATCAACATGAGGAAGAATCGCTTTGCAGAATGTACCACACAATGCTATTCGGATCGTTATCGAAAATTGAATACGAAGAGAGTCTCAAGTCCTCGACTCCAGAAAAATTCATGGACAAGAAACATCCTGCCTGTACCTTTGAAGAATTCTGGAAGACGTGGGAAAGAGGAAACCTGATGGCCATTTTCAACAGGTGTTGGCCAGTGTTCACACCCAAGAAATTCTTTCAGGTCTCTGAGTACGACCTCCCTGGTCGTTTACGCGTATTTTTCGAGACAGAGGCTCCTCGGCCGTCTATTTGGAAGTTGCGTCACTTTCTCGCCATGGAGGATGTTTCCGTGGAGTCTGCTGTGCCCGAACTCGCTCAAGCAGCCAAAGATTATGGATTTTCCGAAACTTTAGACACGAGGACGGCTATAGAGCTGAGGAAGTTCTATATGCAGCTTTTTAAAAAGGTACAGCCGCTGGAAATTCACAGTGATAGAATGAAAGGCATCTTGTTGCAATTTGCAGAGCGGCATGTTGGTAGCATAACCTTGCGCGTAAAGAAGGTACTTCAGAGTCTTGAATAAGTCAACGTAAAATGAAGATAGCGAATACAATATTTTGATAACCAGTTGTATAACAATTCCAATACTGATGCCTGGATAGAATCATTACTCTATATAGGTATCCTGGGCCTTGGAAGCCCTAGACCTCTAAATGCTGTATTGAAGCTCCCTGAGCGAGGTCTCAAGTAACGTCACGATTTATTTCTGCAAAGGGACCAGCATTGGATTTCCTCATCGTCCCCAGGAGTTAGTTTTGAAAGTAGGAAAAATCTCATGAAGTGTTTCTTGCCAGATGAGAGCCATTTAGTTAGTCTTGTTGTCTCTGTGTATGTTCTTTACCTTTGTGCGCTGGGGGCTAAAGCCTCTTTTAACCTCCGACAACCTTATCACTCTTGTCTCTGTGAGCCTTCCATCCATCATTACAAACGTCAAGATACTCTAACTGCCGATACGTGCCGTCACGAAAGACTCTCGAGACGTGTACCTTTTATTAATCGGTATTTTATCATCAACTCCAAGCCAAAGCTGGCAAGTGGGATGTTGAGTACATAGACGAATTTGCCGTTAGGTAATGGAAGATACATTGTGTACAGAATGAGGAAATATATCACAGCTCGTTGAGATACCACAAAGTTCAATAGCTACATCCTACTCAACCACCACCGATCCTAGACCGTAATCCACCCCAAGAGGAATAATATCAAGATGAGTTTGTCTCATCAGCAACACAAGGTTCGAGAATGTACAGGTTGCCGTTCTTATATTGAAGGTGGTCAACATACCAAATGAGGAAAACAACCATGACAATCGCCATCAGAACTGCATCAAAAATATAGAGAAAGATTTCGTGAGAAACCAAATATCCGGCATTGCCCTGAAGGTATTCGACTACGCGAAAGATGCTTCGAACCAAGATAATAGTGCTGACAGTATACAAGACCTTAAGGTCAAGCTTCCACGGGAATGCATTCTCTCGGGCGGCTGATGTTGGGTTCTTGAGGCACTTTAGGTGGAATAGTCCTGAAGTAATAACAAAGAATCCAAAGACCATGATCTGAACGAACAAACCAGCGAGGATGATCTTCTCACCCCGATTATATCCCTCGATGGTGCGGGACGCTTGAATACCGCCTCCAGCTCCTTGTAGCGAGAAGGATAAGATGTCACCACAGATAAAGACCTTTGTTAACCATCGAACGGGAATCAATGAGAGATGTTGAGCTCGGAGGGAGATGATGATTCGGCCGAGGATCATGTAGATCGAGGCGGCGAAGAGGGCGGGCGCAACGAGGATAAGGATCGCTTGGAGACTGAAGGCAGGTACAGACTCCTGATTCTTGTGAGATACGGTTCGGGCAGCGTAACCAATGGTTTCAACTGTAAGGGACAAGTTAGAAGTCTTTATCACTGCGTCATGCGTAAATTGTGGACACGTACAAGCACCGCCCACGGCAAACGGGATAAAGTACCAGGCTCGGGCTTTTCCGAGGCGCCAGATATGAAGGCAGGAAAGGATCGCAAAAATGACCGCCGCGACGATGGCTGTAGGTAATGATGGAGTATACCTGAACAGCTTGAAGTCCGGCTTGCTACCGTCAGGAGTATCGGCTCTTGGGAGAATGTCCATATTTTCTCGTGAATTCAATTAGAAGTAGGTTCAAGGTCAATGTTCAGGAGTTTTTGAACGAAGGAGGGAATAGCTTTTATGGACAAGATAGGATTGGCATTGCATGGTTGGAAATGCGAAAATAGGATGCTGTTGGTCGCTTGGGGGAGAACATCCCAGCTCAGCCTTCATATCGGTATCAGGGCCGTTTCGTTTGGCAGTTTTGGCATTTCGGGTTCTATGCGAACTTCAGACATGGATGATATGATATTCCACGTCGTAGCTTATCAGTTGCGGCTTGTGGAGACCCGATGCTGACCCCGCCATGTCGTTTGGAAAGCGAAAATGGGTAGCGAGAACGAAAAGCGAGACCAGGGACCCTGAAGCGGAAGCCTGCAGAACTTAGTGGGGAGACATGCACAGATCATGATTCGTCACCTCGTCCGCTTGGGCTTAGCGAGGCATCTTGAGCATATGTAAACATGAACAAGGTTTAATTCTTTGGCAACCAACCAATCTCCTCCATCGGCCATACTAAATAGGGCAGATACTTCTCTCCAACAGAACCATATATCCGCGTCATAATATGATTGACCCAACCGCTCTGCCACCATTGACTGGGCAGTTTGTGTAACAAGACGCAGAAGTACGAAAGGACAACAAGGGCTTCCGGTTCTTCATCCGCCACGAACTCAAAGAAAGCTTTAGCTGGCACTGTCCAAGAAAAGATATCGACCAAGTCTTTATCGCCATCAGTCTCATAGAAAACACCATACGTCTGGTTCAATGCGGAGAGCGCATCTTGATAGAGCGCTGTGCTGAATCTGTGACCGTCTCATCGATGAATACTTTGAGCTGCTGCACATAGTCGGTTTTGAAGACACGCTCCCTGATTTTAAAACGTCTGCGGGCATTGGAGAGAAGAGCTGAGAAGGGGCCGAGCGTGAGCGCGCTGTCACCCAACGAGGCAAAGCTTGCGCACCCGTTGATTAAAACCACCCAAGGAGGATACGGGCCGTCTTCCTTCTCTGGGGTCTGTGCGAATGCTGCATCACTTAGAACAGGCATTACAATGGGATCGCGAGGGGTACTTACAGTAATAAATAGTCAAGATCGAAAAGGCAAACAGCTCTTGAGCGTTTGTGTTGTCGTAGGCGTCGATGAACGGAGCCGCGATGCTAAGTGCCTGGTTGTGATACACAATAGCCCTTTCGCGGAGAAATTCCTTTCGTTCTGTTGAGAAGTGGCTGAGGTGGAGTGCTGAGACAGATAAGAGTGCCAGCATGGCATAATCACATTTGAGACAAAGCCTGACGATGCGGATTCTCCAGAGATCTCGGACTGCCACATCATTGCTCAACGTTGCATAAGTTGACGTGCAGAAATTATGCATGAGCTCCAAGTCTAACAAGCCAAGGCTTGACGTCGTTGCAGACGGCGGCGAGGTGACGGGCGTGGTGTAGTGCCTGGTATGAAATGGAACAATATAGTGGCATTCTTCACCTCGTCGCTCACAGTGAGCGCAGATCGGTTTCTCTTCTCCACACTAAAGGCAGTCAGATAAGAACCTTGAATGTGGCAAAAGGGGGAGAGGGATAAGCTGGGTTGAGACTCACTTTGATGCGTCTTAGCTTACATGTCTGACATCCCTTTCTCGATTTTCTGTGCCCTCGTTTCGTCTTGGAACCTCGATGCTCCGAGGGTCCGGATGGCAACGCTGTTGGCGTGTTGCTCGACATGACAAATACCAATAATTGCAATCGAGATGGAACACTTAAAAAGAACTCGGGATGGAAAACGAGAACGAGAAAGAGAAAACCGACGGCGACTGAAATAAAAGGGACCAGTCGAGTAACCCCGGGCATCCTTTAGAACCAACCGTATCGCCTAATTGGCTTCAGTTAGAGACTTGTGTGGGCCATTGTGGGTGTTTTCGGGAATAGCACAAAAGTTCCCGTCTAGACTCGTTTAACTTCGTTTTCGTTCCGCTATGCGAGTCGAGAATTGACGTTAGCCTGTATGTCGCGCCCACAGACTGGTTGCCCACCATAGGGTAAGTGAAACGTCTTATTGCGAGCAATGGTTTTCCAAGGCTCCGGTAAGTAAAAGATTATTCTGTTTTTGCTCGACAATCACTGGTGCAACTTGACGGGCGACGATTTTGCTAATTCCGGGATATAACAATAATATTCGGCGGACGGACGAACGGTCTCTCATGCCCGCAACCTCATGACAACAGGTTCGTAGTACGCCCAACTAACAGCATGACCAGAGACTGAGATACAACGAAAGTCTAAGTGAATATGGGAATAACAGTGTTAGAGTTTGTGGCCAACGACTCATCTACATCTACCTTATTCTTCTTCCATTGCTCAGCTATCTCACCGGCCTTTCCATCATTTGGCCAAGGCCTAACACGAGATTTACTCCTATAAGTCATTATGCTCCACAAACCCAACCTTGCCACGGTACTATCCTGAGCCCACATATCACCACATCAGTATCATTCAGATCATCATCATTACCACAGTCATCTAGAGCCCCGGACCAATAGTTCATGTCAGGCGTCTAGGTCTAGTATACGAGCTTGCCTTAGGTATGACCCAAGATGAGTTCGAGTATGGTATGACTTCAAGTCGCTGCAAGTTGACATACTTCATCGTTTTAGAGTCTGCTACATCTCGCACTGCTTCGAGAAGTTACTTGGTGATTCTGGCTTGAAAGTATGGCAGTTGCGCTTCGATAGCGACGGGGATGCGGTTGGGAAGAACACGACGAAGAATATTATAAACTTTATTCTTGTAATCGTGTATTACATTGATTTGGCAACTTCTTGGGTGTTGATTGCAGTCCTCTGATGCTTTGTGTTGCTGCCTTGGTCTCGAGAACTAGCCCCTAATTCTTTAACGGCTTCAATGACGTTGGCCAAGGCGGCGCGACTGTCCAAAGGCCTATGAAACCACAGTGATCAGCAATGTCAGATAACCAATAATCCCATTAATCTAATGTGGGAAGTCGGAATATTGGGAACTCTACACCTTTTCCTCACTTCATCTTGATTCTTGCTTTCCTGTCGGTTTGAGTAATTGTTAGAGCTGTGGAAATCCCATTTACCCTCTTCTACACGTCAGATACGGTATAATATGTACCAAGAACCCAAGTATTAGGCCACTGTACGGCAACTGGCAAAATATTCCCTCAGGCGACGTAAGGTTTGAGAAGTATTCACATGCAGTGACACATTGTGCTTGTAAACAAGGATAAATTGGTTGTAACGATACAAAACTTTTGTGAAATGCTGATAAAAGGTTCCAAGCTAGATAAATACAAAAAGACAAGTAAGAGATGACCAAACGGCAGCCGTCGATATCCTGTGATATCTAGTGGCCCCAGACTCTGTATCAGCAACATCCCATTCCCTAGCCATTTGACGGGCCCTAGTAAGTTCGGGCCATGGTTTGCTCTCAGACTTACCAAGAGCATCTTCCTCGTCCCTCTCCACGAAAGTAACATTGCCTTCATACGCGGTGCCATTGTTATTCCTCGAATTGCGATTAAGCCTAAAGCCGCAAACCACAGCCGAATAACCGTCCAAGTCATCCTCCACACCACCATCACAGTCTCTTGGATGTCCCCGCCAGCACTGCATCGCAGGCGTAAATGTCCAATACCCATAAGTGCCGTTTGGCGTGGTATTAAAAGGTGCAGTAAACGGTATCACGACGAGTCTTTCCAAGTTGATACTCTGCAGCGGGCTTATACGGTGTTTAAGAGCTTCGATAATGGCCTTTTTGTTTGTTATGGAAGTGTTGAGGCTTGCTGGAGACGGTGCTTGAAAAGTTGCGCCGTCAGTGCTGTTGACAGTTGCGTTGGCGATGATTCCCATTTTATAGCGTTGGATGTTGCAATTTCCTTTGCCGTCGCCATTTTCTTTGGCCCTTTCTGCGGTGCAGTTTATGACTTCGGAAACGCGGAGTGGTTGGCCCATCTTGGTCCATCCCTCGGGTCCAGGAGCGGTCAGCTCGAAGCGTTCGCAGTCGCGCTTGGTGAGCGAGACAGCGATCGATGGAAAGACAAAGAGGAGGATTGCTGCGAGTACCTTCATGATTGTGGCTCAGAAAGGTCGCTTTTACCAGACTCTCCTTCTGGCTTTACGGCACCAAACATTATACTTATAATATGCCTACATTGCAAAATGGCCCCCAACGAGTTTAGCCTGTCGAGGCATACTTATGACGTTGGCCAAGGCTTTAGCAATAGCTTCAAGCCTATGGAAGCAAATTGATCAACCACCAGTACAGCCCGAACGGGCAGTGTGGGGCCTTGCAGGGTACAGGTTGGAAGAAAGCAAGAGACTGGATTTGATGGTGATTTAACAACAGCCAGTCTAGTTTACAAGGATGGTGTTCCTCCTCGCCCTTAGGCTTTTAAGCTTGATTTTGGCTCGTATCATTGATCGAATTCGGGCATCTGCAATCAATATAGTCCTCTTATCTTCTCGACATACTCTAGCCCAATCAGGTTACGCCTATGTTTATCTCGTAGTAGTGACTTTGGTAAGGGTTGATTTGAAGCGCTTCAGGTTCCTCTCTGCCATTTTTCAGGGTTTCATTTCATCTAAAATGTGCTACAACAGATATCTTCAAAAGATGGCCGAAGCAACTTCCCTTATGGCTCTATTATAATAGCAAACCATCAATAAACTGGTCCGAACTGGCCGCTCGCTAAAAGCTGGGCTTTACATGTTAGCAGTAAAGATGTTTCCGATCTAATTCAAACTCCTTTCTTTATCACCTTGAGCCAGGGCTAGGTTATAGACAAAGATTGTGATAGAAAAGAAACACTCAATGTCGCTGAGAAACACCGACGTATCTACCACTGCTGCAGTTGACACTTATGGCTGAGAGCTTAAGTTAGCACAGAGAACTTAAAACTTTGGTATACCATTACTCCAGCCATCGCGTGGGCGGTTACAAGAAAGCTACTTGTGTTTAGAGCTCATTGCCGGCTTTATCTAGGCGCTAGATTATCATCAATCATCGGAAGAGGCTCGGCCCGCCCCGATCGTAGCCGTCTATCTCTTAGTGCGGAAGAGAAATCGTATTGCACCCTGATAGGGTCTACTTGTTAAATGTAATGGTCATCGAGATTACGAATTGTGGAGCGGCTACATATGTATGGCCAAAGATCTGCAGACATTTCCGAATTTTGGTATCATGTCTCGGATCTTCTTAACTCCTTGCGCAGATCCTGTTTGATGGATGGCTATTCCAAGATGTAAGCAATACTATGGAAGGATGAGCTATGATGGCTGTAACGGTGCATCTAGTCTTGGTGGGCATGGGCATATCCTCCTCGTGTTGTACATGTGACCTCGATTTCACGCTCAGAGAGCAATATTGTATTGTGCGCCATACATTTCAATCGTAATCTCCAAAAGGACTTCCTGAATTTATAATAGGCTCGCTTTCAAGAAGCGGTCAGTAAGATCAAAGACCGAAAATACTGAGACAAGCAGATACACCGGTCCCACATTTCGATGCACACGAGCCTTTCTAGACGATTAGTTTACTAAAACTCAGGAAGCTGTCCGGTATCTTGAGGCAGTCTCACTGAATCTCATTTCAATAGTCCCGATCGCTATCACATTCGCCGATTCGAGTCGGTAGATAACGATTTGGTTGCATTGCCTAGATGCAAGTTTCAGGTAAAATGTTTCGGGTGGCTATGATCCGAGACCTTCTTCTTCAGCTTATTCGCTTGATGTCGTGCGTTTACACCGACTGATTCAAGTTGAGGGGGCTCTATATTTTGTTAGTCGAGGCTGGGTCGCATCATGGTCGTGCACAGGACGCTCCCCTCCGCAACTGCTCTCCTTATATAAGGATGTTTTCTTCCCATGATGCACTGAGTCTTGTACTGTCTGCAAGCAAATTCCTCTGTAACTTATCTCTTTCAGCTTCTAAAACACTCAGTCATCATGGGCATGCCATACCCTGAGGGGGAAATCTTCTTCATGCGTAGCGTCCTGCGCAACGATGACCCCGCTCACTACAGAGCCGATAACCCTGCCCATTTCTACTCCCACCTTATGGTTGAGTATATCTGGAATGTCGAAGCTGACCACGGCTCTAAGAACGCAAACTCGTGGACCGGTCACTATCACCAGCGATCGCCTTACGCCATCGTCACTGGTAGTGGTTGGAATACCCACTACGGAAACTGGAAACAATTGCCCTTTAGCTACGGCCCTCGCGAGTCAGATATCAGAAGACGCCTTGAGCATAATCTTTGCACTAATGGTAACCGGTTCAAGAACCATGAGAAAGGAGATGCTGCCGAGGTACGGATTTACCCTAATGTTACGTCATAGGCTACATGCTGATGGAGATGCCTTTAGGCTTGGTTCATGACGATGCCGATGCCGACCAAAGAAGAACGATGGGTTTGGATCGATGTAAGTTTTATGATTAGGGGGTGTCCCTCTTCGATACGAATGATACTAAGGTTTGTCATAGATGCTTGCTCGCATCCGAGCTATATACATCCCTGTAGCCATGTCTGTTAGCAAAGACCATCCTAACCTCAGCATGTGGCTACAGGTATCGTTCACACAGAACAGAGTCGTGGACATCTGGCGCGGAGGCTCGTCTTTCTTAGGCCACGAGACCACCACTGCCAGTGGCCTGGGTGTCTGGCGCGAACATACCATCGGCTTCGACATCACGGGTCTAACGGAACTTCTGAGCTGCCCTCGTCAGTTCCGCAAGGTAAACCCTTACGAAGCCAAGTTCATCAAGCTAGTCCATCGTGATACTATCCGAACTGTGCATGTTACCGACTCGTACAGTGATGCGTACGACTTTAGCTGGATTACCATTCAACGAGCGCACAGTGGCCTGAACATTGAATGGGGTAAGGGTGAGAAGGGAAGTTGGTTCGAGGATTTCTTCAAGAACGCCATTGCCTTCGGTTTAGGCTTTGTACCAGGTGTTGGACCTCTTCTTTCAATCGCATTCAGCCTCGGATGGACCGCTGTCGTCAACCCTGATCGGTTCATGTACGAGCTGAGCCTGTGGGCACCGTCGGTCAGAATCCCAGAGCTGTTTGAGGAAGACGTGCGCAAGAACTCGGCTGAGATCAGGGCGCTTACCCATGAAGCTTTCTGGAATATGGGGCCTGCTGAGGCCCTGGCTGAGGTTAAGAAGCTTGAGTCGGAGGAGAAGAAGAAGAAGAAGGTTTCGGGAGAGGTTAAGTCTTACTTTCAGCTGGCGCATGAAGTGCTTCGTGTTGATGAGGCGAAGTATGATAAGGAAGCTGGTGCTGATGAAGAGCCTGGCGAGGTTCTTGTGGAGGTGCCTCCTCAAGAGGGTCCTACTAATGGTCAGGTTGCGGGAGACAAGGAGTAAATTACACAGCGAGCTTCTAGATTGTGCAGCCCTGTCAGTGGGCCTTTCTAAGAGTCGTTTTTTACATAGTTTTGACAGAACGCGTAAAACTATGCTATAAGAAAAGTTTCCAAAAGCCTTGCGCCATTCGACTGTATACTCTAGGCCGCAATTTAGCTGGGTGACCTATGCAGGCACCGGCTCCCTCAAAGAAAATCCCGAGTCTCAAGCGAAGCGTAATAAACATTGTACTAAAATCGGGTTATTGCGGAATTTTACTTAAGCTTATCTATGGACCTACCTTATCCGGCAATTCTACATGCTCATCAACCCCAGTCTCCAGAGTATCATCGATGCCAAGCATACCCCTCAGTTCGTCAGTCAGTCCATCGCATTAAATTGGTTAGAACGCGGAGGTAATTGATAATGAAATCCTACTTGATGTTACGATACTTGACTGCAATGTGACGATCGGCTTTAAGCGATGAACGGATTCAGAATAAGTCCCGATCAATGACCGAGGCCGATGCGATGGGAACACAATGCGTCGCATTTAAAAGCTGGTACTCCCATAAAGTAGTATACAGTATCACCGTCGACATTTTGATGAATATCTGATCTACATAGCGCCTTCTAAAATGGCCCAACGATTTGTTTCCTTCGCGGCCCTTGTATCTGTTGTCGCAGGACAGTCAGGCGGGATACAGAGAGGTCTCCAGTATGGCGAGAACTGGGCACCCACCTCCAAAGACTCTGACCTGGTCTCAGCCAATTTCCCTGATGTCAACATCACTCTCCGATCACCTGCTTTTCTGAACCCTGAGAAAGTCCCTGCTCGCTTCGCAAGCGGCACTGAGGGCCCCACCGATGATATTGAGCTCGGTCAGACCCCGAATCTCAATGCCTCCAGAATGCTTGCTAATGTCACCAAGACTACTTTATTCGCAACCTGGCTCAGAAGCATGAATGGATGAGCTATGAATCCGCGGCTTTTCAATCGGAGGAAGGCCGTGCGATTCCATATGTTTTTCTGTCACTGCGAAACACCAACTCGAGCAGCGACAAGCTACGCATCTATCTCCAAGCTGCAATCCATGGCAATGAGCCAGCTGCTGATGAGTCCGTTCTTGCGTTCCTGGGTAAGATGGATGCGGAACCTGAGTGGGCCAAGTCGATCTTGGAGAAGATGGACATCAAGATCCTTCCTCGATATAACGTCGATGGGGTTGCATACTTCCAGAGACAATTGGCGTCAAATCTTGATCCTAACCGAGAGCATCTCAAGCTCATGCGTGATCAGTCAAGGGATATCAAGCGAGTCGTCAGTGAATGGAACCCTCATATTGCTCTCGACATGCGTAAGTCTCTATCATAGCCTATCGACTTTGCGTCTAACCTGTCGTCGTAGACGAGTTCACTGTGCCTACAATCTACGGGGGGCATTACCAGCACGGCGCCGACTCTCTGCTGTGCGGCGGCATCAACCCCAACATTCATCCCAACATTCGCGAGCAGCTCCTCGACGTCTTCATCCCAGCTATAGGGGAGAAGCTTGAGTCCAACGGCCTTCGGTGGGAGCCATATGTAACTGGACCTTCGAACCGAACAGAAGGATCACGCATCCGCTTCACTGAAGCTGTGACCGAGGCACGCACGGGCCGCAATGCAATCGGGCTGACACAGACTATCTCATTCTTGCTCGAGATGCGCGGTATTCGTATTGCCAACCAGCATTTCCAACGCCGTGTTGCGACTGCTCTCATCAAGATCCAGACCATTCTGGAGTTGGCGAGGGATAATGCTGGTAAAGTCAAGTCTGTCGTGGAAAACGCGCGTGAGGATTTCATCAACAGCGATGAAGATATCGTCATCACCGATTCATATGTTCCTGAGCATCGGACATTTACCATGGTCGACACTCGCAACGGGAGTGTTGTTCAAGTACCAATCGACTTCCAGCGAACTACCCCGTCGATTGCCAATCTCACCAGACCCCGACCCGAAGCTTACGTGATCCCACGGACTTGGTCCAATGTTGCCGAGAGACTGGAAATCTTGGGACTGAAAGTTGAAAGGATGAACTATGAGTTTCGACAGACATTGGAAACCTTGACGATTGAGACTTCGGTTGTTGAGCCCGAGTTATATGAAGGCACGTATCTCAATACGGTGACCACCAACTCGACCAGTCGAGAAGTCGTGCTGCCGGCCGGAAGCTATTACGTTAGCACGAGACAACAGAATGCGGCTTTGGCGCTCGTCGCTCTAGAGCCGGAGAATATTGACAGTTATGTCAAGTTCAACATCATTCCGGTCGAAGCGGGGATGGAGTATCCTGTATTTAGAATTACGCGGTAGTGAACGAAACAGGCAGTACTACGATACTCTCTCAAAGGCAGATTCTGCATAAGCTTTGACTTCATTAATTATATTCGCGTTCATACTTCGGACGCTGAACTGATCTAAAATCGGTTTCAAGTCCACATGGCCCAGCCAACAGCAATTGAGCCTGACATTATTATCATTTGGCAGAGATGCAGTAGCTACCAGTAAACAAAATTCAAGGCTGTGCTTGATAAACAATAGAAGAATGTATTTCTTTTCTCCGTATCACCAGACACATCATTTTGGGGTTTTCATTTTTGGTCTCCACAACCCTTGAAAGTACAATAGGGAATTTGTTAGCGCTGCTGCCTGGTGTGCATTGCGGCCCCGCAAATTACATTATTTCTAACCATCTAAATGATCTTGTCGGGTTTTAATAACTTCGGTTTCAAATTTCATGAAGCTCTATTCTGATACATGCATCTATGAAAATGAACCAATCTTGGATCGCGTGGAATGGCTCATATCAGGACCATGTGAATGTTCTCTGCGCTTCTGACCCATATCTGCTCCAACCAGACCCCAAGCCTCTCAGATGTGGAATTTCCTGGGAAAACCGCCTGGTCAGTATCCGGGCTATCGAGTTCGGCAATGATCAATCTGATAAGCTCTTGGCGTTTCCCCTCCAGGGGCCGGTCGCTCTGGCTAAACATTTGGCACAAAAAAGGAAAGGTACTAAACCTCGACGAACGGCCTATGTTTTTGAGAATATGAACAGAGACGTTGCAACAGTTCTTGGGGACCACTTTCGAATGCATCCTTCTTTGTTTACCAACTACGAGCGAACAGTGACCACTTCATCCACAAGCGGTGGCTCTTGCAGTGTGCTGACCTCGGGCCTCGCATTGCAACAATATCTCTCCATGTCACCTCGCACCTTGGTTACCATACCGAGCAGCCTCATCAAACACGCTCCCCTCAGGTGCTCAGAGACAGGGAGGTATGTAAGTCTGACACGAGTTAACGGTAAGCTCGATAGTGTTGGCACTGTAAAGCGGAAATGCTTTGTTTGGAACAAGGTGTCAGAAGATGGTTGGACCAGTAAGTACTGACTCTCCCCATTGAAATCAGGTTTACTGGTCCTAAACTCAAGTTTTAGGCATAGTGATATGCGACCCAGGCTTGAGAAATGTCGTGACAAGAAATGAGACGGATGGTAGAGGGCACGTTTTCCCAGTCGGTCAGCAACCAGCTGAAGGATCTTATGTTGATTTCTTTGCCTCGGATATCGGGATCACGGTAAAACGGGGCCCGCCGAAGACCAGTATCGCTGACGATCTGTGCTTTTATCTCGCGAACTATTCTTCGCTACCGGGCCTGACTTACGAAACACCGGACATTGTCTCCTTGTTCCTCCAGAAGATTGTTGCCAGCCTCTACTTGAGGCATCTCGATCAGCTACGCAAAACTATTGCTCAGTCACAGAGTCCGATGCGATGGACCTCTGACTTTGGGAAACTGGACCTGGCAGCAGTCGAGGCGAATTGGAGTGACTGTCAGACTTTGGAAAGGAGGCTACAACTGCACTGCCTGGACTTGGAGGGTGTTCTTGTTCAACTCCGGCTCCCCTTTGAACGACCAGATCCTCGAAAAATAAACTCCTGGCAAGACGCGGCTGCCGACTTCCAGATGCTTTACCACCAATACAATAATGCCCGAAGCTGGGTTGAAAAGCTCAACTCCTCCATGGCTGCCCTGGCTGGCATAGCGGGTAACAGACAGGCATTCAGAGAACAGCAGGTTTCTCTAGAAGCCGCCGTTAGAACCAGAAACATTACAACACTAGGATTAGTGTTCATCCCGTTAGCATATGTTGCTACCCTATTCAGCATGTCGAGCAACTATGCGCCTGGAGGGGAACGTTTCTGGCTTTATCTTGTGATCTCAATTCCGATGGTGCTAGTTGTTTTAGGAGTGTATCAGTGCATAAATTACAGGGGAGAGAGGGAGAAGACCTAGCTTACTTAGCAAACGCACATCCCGTAACCCACTGATCAGCAATAGCCAACTGCTCCTCTAGAGCAACGAAAGAAAATAGCAAAAGGGCATATAATTCCGCAAAGACTTTTTCGAGTACATCAAACCAGCAGGGAAACTAAAATCAAGTTATTTCCAAATTGATATAAGAACTCTACTCCCTTACCAACCCTTGCCGGGCCCCTCCATCCCCTCTACTGGACGCAGCATCCAAGAGCGCCTATGCTCGTGTAGATATTGTCAGAGGCTCGGGTATGGAATCTTTTGTGAATGCTATAGTGGATATTTTAACATTAGGTCACTCTATACATACAGACGTCACCGCAACCGATGCCGTTCGACTGATATTTCTTGGACAATATCCAGAATCATAGGAGAAGGCAGCTTGAGCACTTGCAGTAGCTACCTAGGAGCTTAAGGTTGAGCAGATTCAATCCAAGGCTCTTATACCGATCCCGGCGATAAAGATAGCGTTATTTTCCCCTTTGTCGGTGTGAGAAATATGTGTCTCGTACCAAAGATATACAATTTGTAGTTAAGGCTCATAGCTAAGACCCTAAATCAGTAGAGAGACCTTAGATTAGCTTTTGTATCCCAAGCGGCTTAGACTACGACGCTAGATCGATATATTGAGTGAGACTTGGAGTTCGACCAGAACAAGATGAGTGACTGATAGACTAACCAATAGTTATATAGTATATTGGCAAAGGAAATAACACAGCTACTTTAACTCATAAGCCTTGGACTCGGTTACTCTAGGCCCTCTTTTGAATTCAGTCAATAGTAACTCCCTACATCTCATGACACACCATACACAGAGATGGGCATTGATGCATAGGGAAGGTTACTCTAAGTTAGAGATGTGAATTGCTTCAGGTGGTACAACCTATGAATAATCCCCGAGTGGAAATGTCCTCTGGTAAACCAGTTCGGTTTGCAGGGACCGTTGCTATTCTATATATTGAGCTATACTATGGTAAAACAGACATAGAGATATAAACTTAAGCTTATATCTCTTTATAATATCTTAAGGCTTATAATATAATGTATAATTATTATAAAAGCTTATAAGTAAAAGCTTATATTGAAAAGAAGAAAGATATTTATAGCCTAAAGGTCAACCCTGTACGTAGCAGTTATCCTCATAGTCCTCTAGTGAAGCGATCCTTTGTATATAATTATGCTTCTCCATTGGGCATAAAGACCCTCATTAGCTTGCATAGGCTTATACTTTTCAGTAATAAGCGCAAGCTCATAAATACTAGACAATCACTCGAGGTCGAGGAGCATGTTCTCCTAACAATTAAATCCAAATGCTTTATCGACTCGGGATACACCATTTAAGTGCCTATATCTTTCTTTTACAACGGCACTGTTACCTTTCCCATAGGTGCTTGGAGCGGCCTCAGCTGAACACCGCCTGGATATGATGGTTCGAGACGTAATCAACACTGATGATATCCCAGACCCTCGTTATGTTACCAATGCAAAAGAGATCTCCGAGTCGCAAGCGAATCTATCGCAGGTATTACATGATTCGCGGACGGTCCAGACGGGTAGTCGGTGATGGATGATATCGCATGCCCTACGAACCAAGCACCTGGGCTAACCTAATAGAAATGCGCGAGGTGATCAAACACAACACAGAAAATATCGGCGGCGATAATGTCAAGCACACAGCATCATGGGCAAGGGAATCACCGAGATCCGTTCGACATGAGATGCTACTTCAGTGACGAGAAACTGGCTGCCTACGTCTATTCTCTATTCAGCTAGGAATTCGGTCCAGAGGAATACTTAGCCAGAGCCAAGCATCTCAAGTCTCTTTCCGGCGTCTGCAAAAAGAACCTGTCATGATGTCTCAGCTGGGACCTGGGCATGGAAAGTTATCGATTACGGTTACCAATTGTGGTTACACCAGAAGTTTATCTACTACTGTAGTTAATCTTCTGACTCATGAACTCAATACCGCCACCAGCTTCTGACTACCCCAAACCTTCTTCCTGGGGCATGCATCGAAGGTCACTTCCTATATCAGCAAGGAGAACTTGGGATCAGGGAATCTTTCTCGGAACATCTTTCTCGGAACATTTAGCGCCGGCTCGGTGGGTGGATATGATCAGCATCAACTGGCGCTAATGCAATCGCCGAGGTGTTCCGAGGCCTGCGCCAAGTATGTCTAAGGTCATGGTGATAAACTTCCTGTTCCTGGTAAGAGGAAATCAGGTTTTCAACATCCCTTTCCGGCACATATCACACTTCAGCTAAGATATTTCGCTCTAGCCATTCCTCAGGCTAACTCACCTAGAATTTTAAAATCGTAGTATTCCTCATACTGAAGTGACATCCCCCACCGTCTGACCCCACATTCCTCGGCTGGGGTAAGACTGATTGCGGTTGGTTGTTTGTTCACTTGCAGCTTCTGAGAACCATGACGAAATACGAGACGCAATGGTCAGAGAGGGTGTCTTTAAAAATGGCATTTATTGTTTAAACAAGAAACCTCCTGGCTGCTGGTCCAGGTTCTGGACAGAAATATCTTTCCTTCGACGATTCCGCGACGCCACTACGTACCACCAACAATGACTTGGTCACGCCCAAAAGATTACACGTCCCGACCTATCGCCATTCTAGGCGGTGGTGTCTTGGGACGTAGAATTGCTGCTTGTTTTGCAAGCGTCGGATGGCACGTCATCATCCGAGATCCATCTGAAAAGTCGAGGACAGATGCGATTGCCTACATCGACGCAAACATCACCGACTATCTCACCATATCCCATGGAGAAAAGGGATCATGGGAGGCGACCGAAGACTTCGATGCAGCTGTCAAGGACGCCTGGCTTGTCTTTGAGGCTGTGCCGGAGATTCTGAGGCTTAAGGAAGATACATTTCTGGCCCTTGAGAAGCAAGCGCCATCGGACTGTATCCTGGCCTCTAATAGCTCGTCCTTTATGTCAAGAGAGCTTTTGGGCAAGGTCAAGGAATCCACCAAGGCTCGCGTGCTCAACACACATTTCATGATGCCTCCCCAGGTACGTCCATAGTGGCTGAGAGCCTGCGAATATTATTCCTCGCACCGCTATCGGTTGACAGGAACCCACTGTATGAAATAAAGTCTACATGCTAAAATGAACCTCTACTACTTGTACAGGCCCTTATCGTGGAACTCATGACATCTGGCAGCACTGCTGGTAACCTCTTCCCTTTCCTTTCGCAAGAGTTGACCAAGTGCGGGCTTAAACCCGTCACTGCCAAAAAAGAGTCGTCGGGCTTCATTTTCAACCGTATTTGGGCATCTATCAAGCGTGAGGTGTTAATGGTCATCGCTGAAGGCGTTGCTGACCCTCAGACCATCGACCAAGTCTGGATGGATATGTACCAGTCGCCAGCTGGCCCCTGCACTATGATGGGGTATGTCTGATACACCCCATCCCTGGTATAGAAATCCATCATTAACATCCGTCTTAGTAAACTGCTCCCCATCCCTCTTACTTTGGTAAATATCCTTGTTCGTACATAAGTTCTGACATGGATTCTATAGACAGTGTTGGTTTTGATACCGTCGAGCACATCGAGGAGAACTATGTTGAGAAACGGGGCTTACCCAAGACCACCCTGGAGTGGCTGCAGGAGAATTACATCGCCAAGGGAAAACTCGGAAATAAATCCGATCAGGGTGGACTATACCCTGTGCCGCCGTCTGGCGAAAAGACCAAGCTCCTGGTCCTCAACTTCTACCAAGGTGCAAGCCCCGGGGAACTGACACCCGAGACTTATCTCTCTAGTGGCCAGATCCTGGAGTTTTCAGTTGAGAATAAAAGCGCTCGCCCAAACGCGCTGGTCTCTAGACAGGCTGTCCCAGATGGCATCGACGTGTATGGCAACAGAATGTACTGGACTTGCATGGGCTACCCCCCTGCCAATGATGGGGCTGTCTATAGCGCCAAGTTAGACGGCAGCGATATTCGTACCGTCATCCCTCGTGGCCACGCCCACACTCCCAAGCAACTGCACATCAGCCAAAAAAGCAAGAAGATCTACTTCTGTGACCGCGAAGGGCTCCGCATTCATCGATGCAACCTGGACGGAACAGGGCATGAGATTCTCGTTCAGACGGGGGATTTCTCTAAAGACCCCCAATTGGCCGCCGACCAGACCAACTGGCCAGTCGGTATCACCGTGTCCGACAAGTTGGGAAAGATCTTCTGGACTCAGAAAGGGCCCTCCAAAGGCAACGGCGGCAGGATCTTCTCTGCTAGTATCGACATACCCGAAGGCAGCGACGCATCGTCGCGCGGGGACATTGACGTAATTGCGAAAGGCTTACCAGAACCCATCGACCTTGAATTCGACGAGGATAATGGGGTGCTCTACTGGACTGATCGAGGAGAGATGCCACTCGGTAACACGCTCAACAAGAAGACAATAGTTGGACAGCCCCCGACTGCTGAGAGCAAGCTGGGAAGACAGATCATTGCTCAAGGGTTCGCGGAGGCGATTGGTCTGCGACTGGATAAGAAACACGATTGCATGTATGTCGCCGACTTGGCGGGAAGGCTGTGGCAGTGTAAGACCTACCCTGGCCCCAAGAAGAAGATCTACGAGTCCGCTGGACATGCGTATACTGGTCTTGCGATAGTTCGTGACTGAGTTAAGCATCATGGATCTCTTCTATTTGTGGGGGGATAGGGTATCAGCGATGCACTGGTCGACCAGGTGAGATTCGGATTATCAAAGTAGACAAATTTGGCCATGTATAATGTGTATCTAGTATTCACTCCTACTAATAAGTTCTCTCTGCTGATTTAAGCTCTCAGCCACAAGTTTCAACTGCAAACAACACTCCTAAGTATTTCCAATCTCGTTCTACACAGAGGCCAGATATCAAACCCAGAATCCCCAAGAGAAAAGAATTGTGCGCCAAACGTGAGCAAGTATTAATTCCTTTCCCCAAAGTGACATCAAATATTCATCAGGCTATCTGGTTCTTGGCTCTCTTCGTGCACTTCCAGATTTGCCTGAACCATTAGGGAATCAATCGACTCAAAACAACGCTGCGCTGCCTCATTTCTCCTCCCGAGCTTTTTTAATAAGCCATGGGCCTTGAATGCTGCCTGCGTGGCATCCCGCACGGTGGTGGAATGCGCACTACCTAACACGAAGAAGATCAAAGAGCTAGCTGAAAATGCTAGGGAGGAGATGTAATACCAAATGGACTCATGGAGGAGCCCTTGGTCATCCATGCGTTGGAGTAGCCTACGACGTACGCTTGTTAGACAGAAGTCTGTAATTACGGCTATGGACAAGGCAGGATATGAATAGGCGCAGGTGATATATGTCAGAAGAGAAAACGAAATAAAGAAATAAGGATGCCCTCACCATATGGTTTGCATGGCGGCAGTGATGCACTGCGAGCCGTATGCATATCCCTCCATGCAGAAGCCATGGTCTCCCGCTTTGCGTGTCAGATGATGCAAGAATGGCCGGTGAAGGGCCATCTGTGTTACTGCATACGTATGACGAATGGCCAGCTGGGCATGCAGAGCCCGCTTCACAGGAGGAACTTGGTCAACGGGCGGCAGGCTATTATACCACTCAGTAAGCTGCGCATTCAGCGAAGCAACGTCCTGGCTCGTCAGCTTGTACGTCCTGCTGTTACTATTTCGCGCCATGCCCTTGCCGAACGGGTTTCGACGCGTGTGTATCTCTCCCAAAATCACCAGGATCTGACAACCGACGAGAGCTTCGGCCTCTGGTGTATGTGGATTCTGTCGTGCGAAAGAAATGCCATGGTCCTTGAGGTTCTCATCCCTCAAGGGGAGGATCTGGTCAGGGTCTACTTGGTTGAAGAGCTTTGGGACCCCCAACGTGCTGGCGATATAGGTGTCGATGGCATAGAGCAGCGAGAAGACCTGCCGACGCCGGAACATATGTTCGGCGGGTAGTTGAAGACCTGGACCTAACGATGGGCCCGACACATGCAAACCTATACGTAGCGCCGTGGCCACTCCCATCGAGAGCCGTGTGTAGGCTTTAGACAGCATGCAGCTTGATGCCAAGAACAAAACCTGGTATATAATGGCTCTTAAAATGTCCAGGCTGCACAGGTCGTCCAGTTGGAGCATTTTCAGGCTTGATTGATAAAATCCCCATCTATCATTCATGTTAGCAACTTCCCTACGCGAAATTGATCTTGGTTGTAGCCATAGTAATAAGGGATTAAGGTTCTCCTACCCCTGTAGTATAGCGTCGCGGTTTGAGTGTGCCTCCGTTGTGCTCTGATCATCTGCACCATAACGCTTCGCGAATGCCAGCAATGCAAATGTCAGCCCCAGGAAGGCACGATCATTAGGATCAAGCTCTTCCCGCGGCTTAGTATGTACTCTGACGAGTTGAGCAAAGAAAGTCTCGCGGTCAATACACTCGTGGCATGGCAGAGCTTCCTCGATTGCGATGTAGCAAAGTCGCTGACACTCTACCAAGTCCGGTAGATCAGCCGCGAGCGACATCATCTGTTCACTGGGAAAAGGCGCAGTGTCCTTGGAGAAGGCCTCAGCCAGGATCTGACCAGATGAAAGTGGAACCATGATGTTAGCAAGGCTGTCGCATCTATCTCTGACGATCCGCAAGACGTTGAGGCTCGCGAATGCCCCGTGATAGGTTTCGGACCCGTCGAAGGTAGACAGTAGGTCATCCATAGGTCCGATAAGAGTATCAATAGCGTCTACGGCTCCTGGGAGGGGTTGGCTCGAGCTAGCTGGTAGGGTTGCCTCGGATAGACCCACGGATGTACGCGCATGGTCATTATTGCGTGGAGCCAAGCCGGCCAATTGAGCCTCCAGGTCTGCCACCCTGGACTCAAGATGACGAATGTAATCGAGAGGTTTGATACGGGCACTGGTGCTTCCATAGGTGCAACTATTGGGCAAAGTGCGAATTAGCCATAATCGGACAATTTACTAGCTCCCTTGGTGTCAGGGGGTATCACCGGGGCATTGATATTCTTACATGACGTTACTTGTATAGCAGCGCTCACAGGGTTGTTCGCCGGAGCACTTTAGCTTGCGCCGTTTACAGGTATCGCAGGCTGACATAACCCGCGGCACTGATCTGATGGATCTCGGCTCGGTAGCCATATTGCCACTAAGACGTTCTGATCAGTGAGAATGAAGTTCCAATGTTAACCAAGTATGTTTATCATTATCAAGCAAGACCAGGGAAGGATACGTCAGCATAAATCAACCAAGGTCGGGGTTATGGGCATGTGACTGGCCACGGGTTGGCACGCTAATACCGGAACGTAATAGCCCTTGAGACAAATGGTCGCTATACCTGGGTTTACAGTAACTTGTTTCAACAAACAAGGTTAATACTAAACTTTATATTCGGCAATAAGAGAAATTTCACTATATAACCGCCCATTATTGAATAGTACAGCTTGGCCTGTCTTCAGTGGACACAGACGGGAGCTGAAAAGTTGAAGATCTTAACTAAGAGCATCAAGATCGATTGCTTGCGGCTGTGGCCTAGACACAAAATATGGGGGCATACTGTATAACCGAGATCGCGCTTGTTGAGTTTTAAGCTTAGCCTGCCCTCGGCCCCCCTCGGTGGTTGCATTAGGGCGGACGGAGTTCTCCACACAATGACATCGCCCAAAGTCATATGGATGAGGAGTACCCATCAAGACAGAATGAGACTCTCAGGAGGCACTTGTTTATAATCCTTCTACCTCAGCTCCTATTCTTCGCTAAGAATAGGGGATTTCATCAGCCTCCAATATCAACTTTTATTCATCGACAGAGTCTGCTACGTCAAGATGGTTTCACTCGCTGCCCGCATTATCCGCTTCTACCTCGTCTGGATTCGCCGCAGTCAGACACAGTTCCTAACTGCGAGCAACATGCGCGAGCATATCCAAGCCCGATACATCCGCCCACAGAGCTTCTCACCACCCCAGTCCCTCGGTCCCGACATCCACATTGAGCGCGTTGATGTGAACGACTGGCCTCTGTACCGCATTTCATCCTCGCCATTCTCCCCCAAAGTGGGAGACGAGGACAACCGCCCTGCGATGGTGTACTGCCACGGCGGCGCCTGGGTAGATGAAATCGTGACGCAGCATTATAAGCTTGTGGCGCAGATTGCTAGGGACACAGGGCTTGACGTGCTTGTCCCTATCTACCCTCTTATCCCTCGACCTGCGGCCACTGCTGTGCAAGTCGTCGCGGGATTGCACGACATCATGACCCAAATCAAGCAGCCCATCGTGAGCATTGGCGGTGACTCGGCGGGAGGCAATTTGGCAATGTTGCTTGCGCAGCATCTCGTGCGCGTGAAATCGGATCTCATATCGCGGATCAGGTCACTTGTTCTGATCTCGCCCGCTCTGGATTGTACCATGAGCCATCCCGAGACGAAAGGATTGGTACCCGACGACCCGTGGCTCAGCCCCGACGGTATACACGTAGTCGGGGATGCCTGGAGTGGAGGTTTGGCGCGTTCGGACCCCAGGGTTAGCCCGCTCTTTGGTGACATTGCACACTTGCCTCCAATCTTACTCTTCTCTGGAACCAACGACATGCTCTGCGCAGACGCAAGACGTCTTAGCGCTCGGTTCCGCAATGGCGATAAATCCACGGATATGAATACCTGGGAAGCGGGAAGTGTTGAGCTGGAGAGGTTCAAGTATGTAGAGGTAGAGAAGATGATTCATGTATGGCCGCTTATGCCGTCACCAGAAGGCGCAGAAGCACGAAAGGCAATAGCAGAATTTATTAGAAAGTATTTATAATCATGAGGTATGCAGTCAACTGAGTATCTAAGCATCCTCACTTTTACTTATTTACAACCTTGAATTAATAATAGATCTAAGTACTACAATGCTCTCTAAGACGGCAACTCAAAGGCATCCTGACTCGTGCAGGTATGAGGGGTTCACCCTCTGGAAATCCACACGCTGGATCGCCGAACTCTCGTCCTGAGCGTGCTATAACTTCTCATTAATTTCAAGGTCAGCCTCTCGGAAAACGTAAGCTAAATAAACTATACTATAGGGTTTGGCTTAAGGATATTTATAGATATATAAAGAAGGTGCCCAAGCGGCCAAACCAGGAGTTATAGGAGGAGGTTTTCCGTGATACTGGAGGGCCTTGGGCCAACTGACCATATGTGTTACCCTTCGAGTAATGAGCTTCCTCCCTGTATGAAAACATCAGAGGGGGCCCTGGGAACTTCATGGACCAACTTGCCAACCAGGCTAGGGTTACTCAACGTGAAGTTGAGGGCTGCCAAACATCCAAGAGAATGGGCGAATAGGATAGCAGGAACTATCATTGGCTGCATCGAAGACGGATCGGATGTCGGGGGCAAACGACTCGATACTCAGCTTGCTGAGGGAATGGGTCTAGCTGAGGCCATGACCCTCCAGATCAAATATGTGGGGGAGTTGTTCTCAAATAGGGAAAGAATTGAGATCAAGGGTAATCTCGTGTGCCTCTCAGACCCAAGAAGAGAATATGTTTGCCTACAGATCATTTCCTCTACTGGTTATGTTGCTTGCTATTGAGTTTGGCCAGCCCAACGCCAGTATCAAGGGTCTTGACCAAGTTGTTGATGCGGAATGGCGAGTTGAAAAAGCGCTGGACCGTTTGGTTCACATTTCCTGCCGTCCTAATTGGTGCTTAGCCCAGTGGCAGAGACAGAAACTTCATCGCCGCGTTGGAGAAAAACAGACGGGTTCTTACCAATGCCAACACCAGCGGGCTTTGCATAACAGTTAACCGAGATACAACCAATATCCGATGGGCCGATCGTGCCAACTTACAGTGCCAGTAGAAATAACATCGCCGGGCTGCAGTGTTTGGCACTCGGAAATAGTCTTAATCAAGGTCGGGATGGAAAGGATGAGACGTTCGGCAGTAAAGCTTTGCCTAAGCTCACCGTTGGCACGGGTCTCGACCTTCAAAACAGGTTGCAGTTCAGCTTTCGAGGCAGCAACAGGGCCCTGGCTGTACAAGAGAGTTAAATTATGAGTCATGTTTGCACTGACCATAGTTTGGGCTTAATTTACAATAAGACAGAAGGCATGGGAGGAATTCTCAATGAAGATCTGCTTGCCACGCGTCGTCATCTCATCGACGATGGTGTAGCCCGAGACGTAGCCACATGCGTCGGCCTCAGTAGCGCGGCACCCTGTATTGCTAGTAATGGCCCCGATCTCTCCCTGACCACCCAGAGTGTGTGGGAATTGGTCATGAGAAAGTATAGGATCCTCATGAGTGATGATGAACGTAGCCCTTCTGATAATCTTATCATGGCTAGGTCAGTCAGTTTCATTAGAAATACCATCACTGGAACTTTTAAATTCTTTGCCGTGCTCCATGTAATTCCTGCCTACGGTTATCATGTCTCGGTCAGAAAAGATTGCCAGTAGCTTTATATTTTTGGCCGACAGCATTTCACCATTGGGAATATTTTGGGGCGCACCTGTTGATATGACTTGGTAAAGGCCCCTCACAGTGGTTCCAGAGGTGAAGCACAGAGTCTGGATGTTACCATTAGCCAAGTCATAGTGGTCAACAAGGGGAAAGCCCTTAGTGGGATGGACGCAGGTAGCGTATGCATAATGTTGGAGGTATAGCTGAACAGGGCAACCGCTTGGGATGGATTGCTTGAGTTGCTCAGAACAGGATGACATGGCTTAGGGTCCCTTTACTATTGACCCCGTCGCTCGCGATCAGGGACAACTTCTCTGCAGCATCATCAGAGATAACAGGACCGAACGGACTCCGAACAGCACCCTGTCTAACAGGGAAAACAAGCAACGATCAAGCATAACAGCATGTGGCCATATTGAGGAACGCGGGCAGCTGGCCCCCCCTGTCGTGATCGGCCCTTTACTAACCCTTCACTACTCGGTCTGCTTTCCTTTGCCACGCGTCCGGTATACTACCACACTTGGGCCACCGTAGTACGGTACTCCTCAGCTAAGGAATAAGGAATCCTTCTCATTTCCAGCTTCCGTATCCACGCTCGTGGAGTCTAGACCCCAAATGTCATGATGGCTGTGCTGATCCTTTTCGCCTCTTCGGCGGCATCTGTAATTACATCGTCGGGAGTCAAGAGGGGATGACGCCATAGTCTATCAGGGGTGCAGCTAGATCTTCCCCAACACCCCAGGCTGCCTCCTGCAGATTTACCTCCGATGCCCACGATAGGCTGCTTGATAAGGGTCATAACTGCTATCCGAAGCATGTATAATGTCGCGCCGGAACGCGGGATGAATGTCACCTACCTATTGCTTTTTAACGTCATGCTGAGAGGAATGAAAGTTTGCAAGTCTCGGCTGATGCTTGTATGGGTGACCATGAGGCACGAGGGTGGGCAGATATACGAGCATTAGTAAATTGCATTGCTGCATGGGCCTGAGATGATGAACTCCCTAGTTCCTTCTGGGGTGCTGACACCAGGATCATTGTTATGTTCTCAAGCTCGGACTGTGGTCCCTTTAGCCGTCATTGGTCTCT
Organism: Fusarium tupiense; assembly: GCA_013364945.1. Classification (NCBI taxonomy): domain Eukaryota; kingdom Fungi; phylum Ascomycota; class Sordariomycetes; order Hypocreales; family Nectriaceae; genus Fusarium; species Fusarium tupiense. Next base: position 79,069 of record JABEEO010000039.1, read on the forward strand.
GGTTGGAAAGTGGCTGGCTGAGGTGTAACCATACGCTCCACACTGCCACGAACCTGGTTCCGGGGCCACGTTCCAGGAAAAGGTTTCCTTAGGACTTCCGTTCTCATAATATCCATACCACTGAGTAGCAGTCCTGTTGCCATACAGAATTGCTGTATTACGCAAGTTCCAACTGTCACTTGGGCTTGGATCGACTCCCATTCGGTCGGCTATGGCAAGGTCATCTGAGGACTGTGACATGCAAGGCGTTACAAGGTAAACAGTGCTATACTAATTCTGGCAAGAAAACTCGAAGCTCTGTCAGGAGAGGCAAATTAGCTTGGTACGGGGCGAATTTCATCCACGTCGGTAAGTTCCTCATTTTTTTTTATCTCGGCTACGCAAAAGCCTCATGTGCCGAGAGGTGCTTATTGTATGATCTCGTTCTCGCCCAACAGTGGAACTTTATGCAATCTGGGCATGTAACACAAGCTCAGGCTGTATCACAGCCACATAGAAGCGCAAAATGACTGAACGGTTGGGATCAGTCCATCTCGAAGGTAAGACACGTCAACTTCTCTATAGGCAACGCTTGAATGTACATAATTTCCACAAGATAACAGTTATAGTATCCTAGTGTAGCTACTCATAGATTGTTACATACGTTGAGTGACGCTATACTTCATAGCTATGTCGTATCGGCATTCATCTACGACAGCGAGTTCCTTACAGCCAAGCTCGAAACCGTCCAGAATAGGCCGCTCTCATCTCGGTAGCTGCATTGAATGCCCTTGCAACTGGTTCTCTGTGTTGTATAGAGCTCTCCGATCCTGACCTGCAAAGGCCGTGTTAAGCCCGTCTACCTGCAGAGCCGATTGCCTACACTAATGAACGCCTCCGTATTAGCAAAGGAGGCTCTCCGCGTTATCCGTCTTCCCTTCACGAGGGACGTTGGTGTGTTTACGGTCACGAGTTAATTCGAACGTAAGCAGACATACTGTCTTGCCGGTTAAATTTGCTCGGTTAGGAAATATTCAGAGTTAAGTGGTTTGTGCCGCTATACGACAAGGTTGGATAAGGAGGGTTGGGGAAGGTCTAGCCTACACCCTAAATAGACTATCGTATGATTGCCTCTTAACAAAAGTTCCCCGACTGTTTTCCGTAAAACAGCGCTTACTCAGCACCCTGTTCTGTCTTGTCTTACTGAAGTTTTGTAAGATGCTTTCTTCAAGACTGTCACAAGCTTCCACTACCGCCAAAACCAAGACATACTATGTGGTGACTGTGTCCCTTGCATGAGTTGATTCTGGAAGTATTTTTTTCCCCGCTGAAGCCTGCAGGTCGTGATCTGCAAATGCGGAACCGTAAAGATGGTGACAGCTCCTTGCCTCGAGGCATCGACGATCGTTCTCGAGTTGTGGCGTAATTTGGAAACACGCGCTTGGGTGAGGTCTGGTGGACCCACAGAAGGCGATGCGAAACTTTTTGCACCAATTGTAGCTGAATGTAGTTGAGAGACTGTGTTGATACCTAACTTGTGTTTTGAGCTGTTTTGTTTACAGTTGATTCTGGCCAAAAGTAAATATAACTTGCGCGTACTTCACCTCGTTCCCGTAATTATATTCTTGGGTATTGTGGCTGATCGGATAGATATGGCTAGCTTCATGAAGTTCAACAACGGTTTGATCCTGAAGTATGTAGAGAAATTTCGTATTTAAATTTTAGAACTTGGACTCCTCCACGTGCTAGATACAATCCTCAGTTTACAAATGCTTACAGATGAAAGAATTTTAAATACAATTTATCCGTATCTGATATTAAGAGGGGACGTCCAGTATCACTTTATGCACTCATCAGCAGCCTGATCTTGTTCAGACACCAATCCATATCCACAACCAGTATGTCACTAAGTCTTGTTGGGATCTCTCCAACAAAAGACCGAAGATTACATCCACTGTATCGGCAATGCAGCAGTAACTGGAGCAATGAGCGTTCTTCGAATGCAGATGCTTATGTCTCTGAGTCCACCAGTTTCTTTACATTTCTGTACTATATGCAAAAGTGGAAAGATGCACACCTTGGTACGTTTGATAGCCACAGAACATGTTTCTTATAGCAATTAGATATCACAAATGGGGACTGACACAAATTGATACTAGAAAGTTTTGCCCAACCAGTCGATGATCAACCACTCGTCCACTACACATCATCTAAGACCGGTAATGAGCTTCCGCTTATTACAGTTCATAGTGCATTTGATCCTGCGTCTTTTCTTCTCCGGCTTGCCAGGGGACATGACGTGGGCATTTTTGGCCTCCAAGACAGGAATAATACATCTATACGGGTACCAGCAGAAAGAAGAAAGGCATTGCAAAGCTCGGAAGGGCAACAAGATGAGGTTGTTGAGCCCGAAAGCAACAGGGCTACGCTGTACAAGACAGCAATGAAGGCTTCCATGGTTAATCCAGGCCAAGTATTGATAAAAGACTTGAGGACCCGAAACGATTTCAAAGGGAAGAATACTGCCACAGTGAGGCCGCGGTATATATCTATTCGAGGACAGACAAGAGAATGCGGTACGTTGTCAGCCCCCCTCGAGCGTTGTACTCTATCTCGCGTCAGCTTCTAACGACGTATCATTTGAATTCAGACAAACGAAGATCTGGAGGTGACAAGGTCTCTTCGGAGCTGACGGACGCAACACGGGCTCTCGCTTGCCTGCGCACCTTTACTCGCTGCAGTCTCACGGATAAACCCGAATTGATGGAGCTCTTCGACCAGTGGCTTATCTATGCAGCGGAGAAGATTGAAACCGAATCAGAAAAACAAAAAGTCATGAAAGCTCAACTTGTCGCGGCAAAGGATGAGATCAAGACACAAGGAGTCATTGTCTCAGGCCTGCTCCGTGAGCGTCACAGTGTTCACATAACACCTGATGACTCAGCGTTGGTATTAAGCTTGAGGGAGACCATAGAAGATATGAAGAAAAGGGAAGCCAGCATGAGCCGCCAAAATGAAAGGCTCCGGACTAAACTTGCAGATCGGAAAAGAACGAGCTATAGTACGTTCCCAAGTTCACAAAAGTCTATACATAGCCAGGATCAGAGGAGTTCAAAACACACTGCATCAACACATTCCCTATCGCCATCAGACAGATTGTCATGTCAGGTATGTATCTGTGGTCTTCCCAATACGCCAGGCGATTATTAATTACGATACACAGTCCATTCCCACCTCCTCAACCTCAATACATTCAGAAAACGAAAGGAGTCAGGGTTACGAATCCGAATCGGAACAAAAACATAAATCCCGACAGGCCGCCAAGGAGCATCTATCGCAAGACCAAGCACAGGTGACCCAGGTGCTCCGGAAGCAGCTAAAAGCTGAGCGACAGCTTATATCAGCACTGGAAGAAGCAGTGACTGACTTGGAGGCGCACGTCAAAGAGTTGCTAGCGGAGTGTCGACACTGGAAACAACAGTCAACCAAGTTACAAACAAAGGTTGATGAGTATAAAAGTATGTATAGTGCACCATATTGGAGACTACTGCTGACTAGAATAACATCAGATACCATCGCATTACACAAAGTCGACACTGGGAACTAGAGCGCTGTTGATAACTGTCAGAAAACGCTTTCGGAGCGGATGCAATTCTTCAACAAACGACGTCACACAAGAAGGGGTTTTAATTGTTTATAGAGTTCTATAGTCTTTTACTAGCGCTCTTTTTAGATCTGGAGTATGCATACAAATGTGACGTGGTGGGGGTTACCAAAGGTTCTAGCCGTTGAAGTCTATCGGCATCCCCGTGGACTAAATTAGCGTCCCAATAGACTCTAACGGTTATTTAACACTATTGGCTACTTACCTTGTATCGTCGGCATCCCTCCCCGATTTACGCGATCGGCGACCCTCTCCGACTTTGTCGACATCCCCCTCCTGTTAATATGATCGGCGGCCCTCCCCGACTTTGACATATCCTTCCCCTGTTGATACGATTCCACGTAGGACCTCGGGGCTTCAATCCATGGTGTTTAGTGTCTTTGTGTCAGCGAAGAAGAGCCGAAGCATTTGAAGAAGAACAAATTGGAAAAGGCTGGCTTTTGTTCTGTCATTGTGTGAATGGAGTCGTGCTAGCTGCCCACTCTTAATTTCTGTCATCTCTGCGCGTCGGACATACTTTTTACCCGAGTCTGATAACAATAAAGCGGGAAACAAGTAATGTGCAATTCAGCGAGCGTAATTTGATTGGCCTTGGCCTTGAGGTTAGATTAACCCATCCTTACTAATATTACCTACAGCCGCTCCAATACTAAGTGACTGGCACTTGTAACTGAGTAGGAGGCAGCGTTTAATCAATACTGTTACCGACAGATTGTTCGTAAGGCCCTTTCCTCACTGGTAAAGGATCAGTCGTGATGTCCCAAACGCTCACAGCGGTTTTAAGAGGAATCTCGATAGTTACCTGCCTTACCTCGCCGGCTGGAACGAGTGGTCAGTAAGTCCCTTTGGCTTTTTGATGGGGCACCTAACTACAGATAGTGTAAGACAGCTCGCATAGACCTGCATCACTTGGTTTCTGCTTATAGCGGCCGAGATGTTGCAAGAAGGTACAGTAACCAGTATGTTTGTGTCGATTACCCTGCCTCTTATCTGCACCTTTAGTTTATTTAAGATAAAGGACGCATACCATAAAGCAAAACCGAAAGGTCAAGAATCTTTCCCTTGGTCTTTTGGTAGAAGCAAGATCCAAGAACGATGTGTTCGTCGTAGTGACTTGTGCCGGCTTCGCCTGTGTAACTGAGAAAGGATGGACTGTCCTCGATAGCACAAGGAAAGGGTTGATAGATCTGACAGCTGATGCTCACATCACGCGCCTGACACGCCACAAGACATGGGAGCTTCCCAACGAAATCTCCCTACCCTAGACTATATTTTCAGTGCTGCGGCCTAATACATTTCCAAGGTACCAGGTTTATATCACAGCAACTTGATCCCAAAAACCAGATATGGGAATGTCATACTGAAAAACTACAACCGCATTCTTGTTCACTGCTGTAACTACGAATAGGAAGCCAGAGTTTAGTCAGGAGACATGAGCTTGATGAGCCTGTCGAGGAAGTCATGTAGTAAGATTAGTTATGCCAAACATGAGTTCTGTCCAATCTAGCTGCTCAAACGCTATGACATGACGCAACGACGATAGAGAATCCACTGTAAATAGCCTTAGAGTAGAGCCTAAGGATACTGCTGTTCTCTCAGGCTATCTTTACTTCGAATACGTGCCTAAATTCCTTGATTATTGAGCTCTCGAAACGATTATTAATACGCGTATAGCCATGGTAAGGCAGTAAATTGAGTCTCTTTATTAATAATACGCGTATCAAAGCATACCCGCAGACACCTTGTTGAAGTCCGCAACCAGGCGCTCCAAGTCCACAACGATCCGATCCCAACTGGACCTACCCATCAATTTAAGCACCAGAAAATCAGGCTGTAAGATGTACTGCTAACTGTATATATTGCCTTCGTCGCGATTAAGTTTCTCATTTATCTTCTACTCACTCACGGACCTTGCTCATAGAATGGCTAATCTGCGAAACCCCACTGTCCTGATCATTGGTGCTGGCTCAGTAGGGCTTGTGACGGGCTACCATTTGAGCCTTGCCGGCGCCCGGGTCACATACCTTGTTGGCCCTAAGCGCGCCAAGGAGCTCAAGAGCCCTCAGTTTCTGTACCGGCTCGACACACAAGACATCCAAGAATTCAAGAGCTACTCTTATTTTACGGACCCATCCGCGATACTCTCCTCGACCTATGAGTACATACTCATTACGATTGATGGGAAATCCCTGCAGAGCGAGGAAGGCGAAGGACTTGTCAAGATAATCGGGCAGGTATCCCGCGACAAGACTACCAAAGTCATTGTTGGTAGTGTTTTCCTGAGTGCTAGAAAAATCTGGTCTACCCAATGGTCAAGTTATCAGCGCTGGCTTGGGAATGGTAGCATACTCCGGCAAGACTGCAAACCTCCCCATCTATCCCCCGGCTGATCCTGAGCTCGTAAAGAAAGCTGATGTGGCATATGTAGATAGCATGGGAAACGGTTTCCTCTTGGAAGGTCACGTCACCTCGATTTCGACCAGCTTTCCCAAGCTTTACAATGCTTGTGGTGTCTCCATTTGCGTTGTATGGTCACCGGAACAAACCGCACTCACTATATTTCCCATGTTTGCCGTGTTCATTGGACTCGAGCTTCTGGGTTGGCCGAAAACCAAGGACATTGATACTCAGTCAGAAGTGTGGAAGCTGACCATAGCGGCAGCAAGGGACGTCCAGATGCTTAACGTATGCGGAGAGTCAGGTACTCAAATAGCTAAAGCTACGTCTGAGGATACATTTTTCCATACGTTTGCCTACCTCGAAGAGAAGCTTCGCCCTCTGGACTTCCAGGCTTTCAACTGATTTCATTACGGAGGAAAGGTTGTGGAGCAGGATCGTATGCACATTGATCGTTGTATCTCGCAGGGTCTTACTGAAGGGAAGCCAATGACTGCGCTCAAGGTTTTACTGCGACGTCTGAACCGACGTGATTAATTTTATTTCTAGTAGAGTGATGAAGGGTGAAGTTTATGGTCGATTTAATCTATTTTCTTAGATAGCGATTTTGCTAATAAGCACTTTTATTTATGGAATCAGATTTTATTTAAAACAAAAGACTACCGCAGTATATAAACCAGCCTGTAACAGTTATTATATTAGTTAAATCAAGGGGACAATTATTATTATATGTAATGATTTTTATTAAAGTCATACCAGGCTCTATATCCAATCTATATCCTTGGCGTTTCTAGTTTACTTGTTTCCCCTTAACTTCAAACCTCTTTATCATCTACCTGTTCTACATCCTGGAAAGATTGGACGAGGTCAGGCCTCTCGATATACGATGTCCTGTTATAGATGTCCATGTTCATGAAGTAATCTGTGCATATTTCCTCGGCGATTGGGCAGAGGAAATCCGACGAGATCTCGAACCATCCACAACGTCTATGTATCTTGAACATTCCTTTTTGGACGAGAGGCATGGAAGGCTCTGTGTTATCTTCATCGAACCAAGTCTTAATAGCCTCCATAGAAAAGTTCTCAGAGATCCAAGAATCTCCGTCCTTAACCCTGCGATATGTAAGAAGCTCCGTCTGAATCGAGGCCCAGAGAAGGCCAATTCGCGGGCCGTTGCAAGGTAGCTTGAGCCAGTTGTCGTGGTAATCTTCCTGGAACATTCCCCCGCACAAGTCATGATCCGAGGACTCGCTGAAGCTTGACGTCGGAGTACCTGGCCAGTCGTCTCCCATTGAACTCGCTGATCCTTGGGAATGACTGTTTAGCTCTTGTTCCTGTTGTAGTAGAGCAAGAGCCAAGGCATTAGTGAGGCAACCCCAACCAACGCGGCAACTTTCACTCCAGGCTTCAATGACATCGCCAGGGACAGCCTTTATCAAATCAAGTGGTGAAAGCTGCTTGTGACGGCATTGCTCAGCGGCTGAAGAGCTCAATATTTCCTCCACGGAAATATTTGCCTCTATTGAAACGTCCGCTCCAAGGGTAATTAGACACGTCATCATCGCAAGAGCTCCAAACAAGGTCTCCCCAGGCATTCCTCGCTGAGCCAGATAAAAAGCCGTGACCACGACCGTATGAAGCGGCCTAAGCCTGAGCTCCAGACCACAAGCTGTACAACGTCGCACAAACAATCCACTCTCTGTATTAATTCTTGGTGAGGCGGGTGAGGCAAAGACGGTAATAATGCTGTGACAAATTGCTTGCACGGCTGTGTGACAGAAGGGATGCTTCCATTTAGTGGGGATCCGAGCATATCCTTGTTTGAAGAGCTCGCGAACGGTCGGAGTTTCAGCGTCCCATCTGCCACAGATGTCATTTTCTTCTCCAGGAAATCGATTTGGCGAATTGAATCCACGGCTCACGTCAGCTGGTTGAATGTTGGTATGAGAGCGTAGTACGGTAACTATGAGAGCATCAAGGATTGTGTGTCCATGGCCATCTATGTTGTGATAAAAGGCAAAGGCTGAGGGAAGCATCGCACAGAGCTCAGTAAAGACCCCGCAGCACTGTTTGCCGCCATTCAGAAATGAGGCCGCAAGGTGGAGGGGATGGATGGCCACGATTCCCTCCGGTACATCTCCGTTCTCTTCCCAGAGCTGGCGTAAAAGCTCCCTATTTCCGGCCATTATGGCTAACCTCCAAGCATCCAACTCAAGAACGGCTGGGTTCTCTTCCAATGATGTTGTGATCATATCCTGGGCCAAAGGAAGATCTGCTTTCGGTGTGGTGGTAAAGTCATTTGAATCCATGGATTGACGGAGGGAATCCACAAATGATATTGGCTCTGGTTCGACCAGTGGCTGTGAGTTTGGCGAAGTAGTCGCGGCCTTGTGATCCACGAAAACATAAGCATCGGATGATATATGGATGGACCATCTACAGAGCTGTGTCGGTGGAACAGATATGTTTGTCGTACTTGCAACTTCGGGTGAGGAGGGTCCGGAAGAAAGATTCAGGAATGCCGAAGGCGTCCACGGACTGTGCGTATGCCGTGTTTGGGGAGTGAGGCCAAATGTTTGCGTTGAATTCGGGTTCGGCATTTTCTCACCCCAGTTCTTCGCCAGAACAAAACTGTGTAGAAAGTAGTCATGAAAGTAGTTGACCATTATGCTAATACCGATCAATAAATAGAGTCTTTCAATGAGGACAAAGGCCATATCAACTCACCTACGGTCTGCTCTAGGGAGGCTAGTCACAAGTTGCTCAATACGGCCTTGGAGAAAAAGACTTGTACAATGTTCCTTGTGCTTCTCATACACAAGTTGCATTCTTGGCGATGGACCTGCTGCCGCACGACCAGGTGTGAGGGATTCAGGACTTTGGATATGCAAGTAGTCTGGCGTTTGTCCAAGAGGTCCGAAGGGGGAGGGTGCTTCGGGATTCTTTGGTAATGAGGAAATGAATGCGGCGTAAGGGAGGTTCCAAGACGACAGTCTAAATGAATTAGCAGGGAATCAATGAATTAAAATGGTGGGGGAATAGCATACAATCCAGGCGCGACTTCGAGACAGGCTTTTTTACTGATCAAATGTCTTTTAAGCTTCTTGTAATCGAGAGGCAAATCTTTACCGTCGTGTTGTGTAGTGACGTCAGACACGCTGGCTCCAGGGCGTTTCCTCCTCGCAAGAGCACCAGTGATAGCGTCCTTATCCTCTTTCACCATGCGCTTGGTAACACCCCAGTCCTTGAATCGTCGTCTATACTCAGTGGCACTGTCATTGAAGGCTGTTAGTGGGGCCTTCAAGGAACGGGGAGTCATGCAATATTGGACGCGCTTCTATAAAGATGCAATACATCTGGGCGGATTGGGGAGAATGAAACAAGACTTACGCCGCATGAAAAGAGTAGTGGGTTCTCATGAACTCGACCACCTGGTCCAGTGTTGCCGTACGGCCATCTCCGGGCCGTCTGCGCGTGTAGAGTTGGACGATGACTGGCTGTAGCTGGCTCCATCGTTCTTCGTAAGGGCGGGAAAGGAACTTCTCTTCATCCGATCGTGGAAGTAATTCCACGAGGATGGGATCCATGGTTCGTAAAGTAGGTAGTTAGGAGTGATGAAGGAGAAGCGGATCAATCTGGTGATTTCAGTAGATATGGAAGTGAAGGCTAGGATGGTGGTGATGTTGATGAGGAGTCAGCTAACAAAACGGCGACAGAAAGGCGATTTAAACCTCCATATTCTGGCTTTCGCCGCCTCACTTCCCCTCAAATTTCAGATAAGATCTGGCGAACCAGAAACAACACCATATGAGACATCGCTGTAAGGCATTTAGACGCTTCTTTCCTGCACCGACGCACGGAGCCTTGTGAACAAAACGCCACTGTCCAATCAGAGCTTCCCAACAAAGCTTTAGATGGCACAATGACGCCCTGAGACAACACAGGCTGACGCAAATAGCATCCTGCAAGAGAGCCTCAGTGGAGCTGTACAAAACGCTACGGGCCAGTCACAGAGAATGCATTGCCGTTGGCGTATAAGACCCTAGTCAATTGACTCGCATTCGCGGTGAGGCTTTGGGCTTCTCCCCAACACGTCGTTTGGCAGTCAGGGATCGACGCAGCGTACAAAATGCGGACGACCAATGAGCATCTCGTAGGGTACTGAACAAAACGCCAGGGACCAATCATAGAAGCCGGTCGCAAGATGAGGCATGATCTAAGACAGAGCAGTGACTAGAGTTGTTATTGATGTCCATACCGGCACAATGAATGTGCAGAATTGAATGTGTCAAACAAGCCAATTAGTTTCACTCATGATTATGAACAAAACGTCACTGGCCAATTGAAATGCTTTGACGATGAAAGCCGGGGCTGTGTTTGATCATACTGCCTTGCTGCTTCAACCTTTGATCCATTTGGTGATGCCTGCTCCCTATTAGTCTGTCGACTAAGTCGGGACATATGATCGAAATGTTCCTGCAAGACGGATGACCGCCTGTAAATGCCGGGGGTTACTGGCTAGATACTAGCGAGACTAATAACAACGCCGAGAGGTTTTCATCTCACTTCTGAGTTGTGAAGTCCATGCACTTTAACTCCTCTCCATAAATAGCCGGTCTCCTTTCCTTGTCTTGTTCATCTCACCCCTAGATTCTTCCCAAGAACAAGACTCTCCTACTTTGTGCCTCTCCCTCGATCACCCAACCCTATCACCTCCAACCCAAATACGTCTTTGATAGCTTCCCTAACTTTCAAACCATCTTTACGAAAGTCACTACCCTTTTACACTAAGCTACTCCTTACTACGATGCCTGAATCGTATGTCCATTGACTCTATTCCTGCCTATCGTTACTATTACTCTTGCAAGCCAGCTTACTAACGTCAGGTTGTAGTGTTGAGGCTGAGACCTGGAGCACTAAGGCTCGAAGTGGTTCTCCTCGACCCGTACCGCCTACCAACCCTTCTCGAGCGGGAAGACATAGTATTAAAGAAGGGGAGCAAAAGAAAATGCAGGACGGAGTGTTGCTTGGTTTCGGTGCACAGTTTGGATCCGGCAAGTCCAAGTCAGCGTCCAGTTAAGTTGACTTCTATATCCTTGGGAAGTCTTATCTAGGTAGATAGTATATATCATACCTTAAACTAGCTTGGTACTTTCTTTTTTTAAAGTTAAACATCTTTTTTATTATCTATAATAATAGATTTTACATCATTCCTTTCTATACTTACTTAGTCTACTGGTACTGCCTAAGATCTCAGCAATTTCCTTATCCCCATAACTTTCTGCCCACAATAAGAGTCTACACAGATCCCCAAAGTCTTCATAGTCCATTACACCGGCCCTGATCAGTAGTTCGACAATTGCCTTGTGCCCTCCTATTACTGCAACTGTTAAGGCCGTCTCTGTGTTGAATCTGCTGGCTCTATCACGTGTAGGGTCCAAGTGTATCTTGTCTGTATTCAGCAACAGCTTGACGACCCCTAGGTGTCCATTCTGTGCCGCATACGTTAGAGGTGTCCGATTTTTAACCAAACTCCGAGCATCCAAGTCGACCTTGTTGGTGTCAACTAGCAGCTTAACGATCGCCTCGTGTCCGTTTTCTGCTGCCAGGGATAGTGGTGTTCGGCCATCATTAGCATACCATACATAGCCTGGCTGATTACGCCCCGCATCTGGGTCGACGTTATGTGTATCGAGTAGCAGCTTGACAATCGTCGTGTGCCCATTCTTGGCCGCTCTCCATAGAGGGGTTTGTTTATCAACATCGCTGGCATTTGGATCCACTTTACCAGTGCCGAGCAGTACCTTGACGATTGCCTCATACCCATTTTCTGCCGCCATACACAGTGGTATACATCCACTTTCGCCCTCAAGAAGTAGGCCTGCTATTCCTTGCAGCTTTCCCATATCATCTCTATTCGTGCTGTAAGCCTGGCCAAGGTCAGTCAACGCTTTGCTGTCCATTCCTCCTAAGACATTATCAAGAATCTCCAGCGCGTAACCCAGATTTGCATCTGCCACAGATCTTTGGAGAGCCCGCATTGCCAGTCCACTGTACCAGAATCTGAATATTCTTTCTAGATCGTTTTGCAACCCGACCTCCAGAGACTTTGAGGTTATACGACAGATCATGTCTTCGTAGTTGTCTCCTGCCTGGAACTCATTCGGGCCCATATCCCAGTCCCATACAAGCAGGAAATGATGTGGGAAGATTGGGATTGTTGGAAGCCGGAACTGCTCAAGCCGTCGATCCCTATCTACAGCCTCTAGATCTTCCGGGAGAGGAGCTGCAATCGTTATGATTTTCCAATAGTCCTTGCAGATTCGTATGATGGTAGGTAATGTCGCCCCTTGCAGCAGGCAGATGGCATCCCCTGTTTTGACTGCCTCTGCTGAGGGTTGAAGTATCAAGTTTGAGGATAACTCCTTCTTGGTATACTCGCAGTTCCAATCAATGCGCACGCTTTGATGACCTGCTCGATCAACATCACCGTAGAACGAAGATACCTGGCCCAGAACGCAGCCTTTAATCCTGATCACTGCTAGTTCTCTGTTATCCCAAGTTTCGACATATAATGCACTGCCGAGGATAAGATTGATGACTTGCTGGAAGACCGTTGCCCATGAAGTATCATAATTGACTACTAAATTCGAATTGCTAGGATCGTCAGAGCACATGCCGAGTAAGGCATAAATCTTGTCGCGGCGGTCACTAGCTTGGCGAGTGTGAAACATGTCCACTAGCTGAGCAAGTGGACAGATGTCGAGAGAAAATCTCCCCGCTTGGCCATTCGTGCATCTCGACCGGAAGGCAGCGCCCTTTGCTAGGTAAGCTACCGATGAGACCAAAGGCCGCAGGCCTATGTAGTCTTTATGGGTTATTTCCAAGACATCTAGGCCTGCAAAGAATGCATACCCGTCAATCTCAGCATGACCACATTTGACTACTATATGCCGCGCTGCTGCAACCTCCTGGAGCACCTTGATTATCAAATCAGCAATGTCTTTCCACAAAAGTGAACAACTCTCCCTTACCCAGATCCGTTGAAACCAAGGTGCCCTAACTATCTTAAGGATTGAATTTTCGCTCGTGTGGGTAATTGTAGGCTGCTTCCCCGTAAATCCGGTAATGCGTATTACTTCGAGCGACTGGTCGATGCCCGGTGTCGCTTTTCCAAGCCAAACGATTACACGAGTCGCCGAGGCGTAGATCTTGGCCATATATTGGACTTGATGTCCCTTTTCTTTTGTATCTTGTTGATTGATGCATAGAGCATCGATCCACAGAATTCGCTCAATGGAGCGATCTCGAAGATGCAATAACGCAACAAAGAGATTTTCCCCAATGGAAAGCTTGCAGCCGTTGATTGATATAGACTCGGGCTTATGGTTTGAGCCCCAAACATACGATAGAGCCTCATATGGACGACAACTTCCTGAGTCCTCCAGGACGCAGTTGAATAGTTGACATTTTACAGGCGCATGCTCATCTTGATGCGGCAGTAGCCGAAGTAAGCGGATACTGTTGGCTGGTAGTTGATCGTAACGGTAGAGTGGCTGTTGGAGGGACATTTCTTAAATGACGTGCGCTGAGGTGTGTAAAGCGGCGATTCTGTTCTGTTTTGTTTTCGCTCTCTTTGCTGCCTAACGACATGATTTTGGGCTTGAAATACGTCGGACCTAGCCGCTGCTCACGTGGCTGTCATCCTGGCACACCATCTGATCGCACAGTGCTTCCACAGGCGCCTAATATACCCAACTGCCAATCCCTTGATAGCACAGAGCGCCACAGAAACTACTTACCTATTTATGGCCTTGAGGCAGAGCTGTGACAAACTTGAATAAAATTCGCGAACGCTCCACTGCGACTTCGAAATGAGAAATAAAATGCCAGACATAGCTGACCCTCCTGCAAGAACTAATAGCGTCTTCAATAAGATCCGAAGCACAGATTTCCAGTTACGAGTACGGCCCTTAACAAGATGTCAGCGTCTACCAAAATACAGAACCAGGCGGCTATGACTTACAGTGATCTTCCAGTCGCGCCAAACAGGAAACAGGCTTCTGTACCATAGGTATCCCTGGGAATACGGATAAACCATAGCATTCCACACTCGGCTGTTCTCCGAGTGGGGTTGGATGTACCAGCTTTGGCACCCTGAGTTCCATACTGTTTTGGATAGGTCGTCCTGGATGTGATTGACATACCGCACTTCGGCATCTCGGTCGAGCTCAATAACTCCGTTAGGGCTGCCGAGGACAGGCTTGAGGACGCGCAGTGCGAAGTTGACACTGTTCTCGATGGCCATAATAGCCGAAGTGTGACCTGTTGTCGCATTGGGGCCTGTCGATCAGTCAGCCAGAGTTATGTCAGCACGTGATGCAATGAAATACCTAGAAGCATGAAGAAGTTGGGAAAGCCACTCATAGCAGAACAGTTATAGGCCTCGGCTCCACCAAACGACTCCCAGTGCTGAGTCAACGTTTCATCTCTTCCAACAACTTCGACTCCTTCGAGGAATGTATTCGTGGAGAAGCCATTGGCCAGCACGATGACATCGGCTTCGATAAAGCCACGGTCCGTCTCCACTCCGTTCTCGACAATTTTCAGAGCTCGCTCGTTGGTGAGAGTTAGGTTCTTGGAGTGAAGCGACTTTAAGTATCCCGAGTCGTAGATTCGTCTCTTGCAGCCGATCTCAAAGTCCGGAATCAAGAGGTCATGATACTTAGCCGGGGCAGTGTCTCTCATGAACTTCTCCGCATAAGCGCGTCGTTTCTGACGGAACTTCGCAGCGGAGGTAGTCATAGGAACTGCCTTTAACTCAATCTCAGCGAACGAGAATATCAGCAGCCGTTGTATCATCATCGTCCCTGGTAGATATTTGAAGATAGACTTCATGTGATCAGTATATACGCCATCGATAGGCGGAAGCATCCAGTGCTTGGCACGGACTATCTGGGTCAGATGTTTTGTCTTGTCGACGATCGAGGGGACGACTTGGGCAGCTGTACACCCATTCCCGATGACGACGACATTCTTGTCCTTGACATCAACGTCACTCCCCCACTTCGATGTGTGAAAGATGGACCCTTTGAAGTTCTCAGAGCCCGGAACGTCAATCTCTCGAGGAGTGACAAGTATACCAGAGCCCGCAAAGAGGAACCTGCATTCGTGCTGAAACATGACACCAGTCTTGTAGTCACGAACGTCAAGAACCCATTTCTTCCTTTCTTCAATCCATTGACAATTTTGGACTTCGACACCAAATGTCATCTTTGACGGTAGACCGTACTTGTCCGCGACGTGTTTCTGGTACTTCCAAAGTTCCTCCTGTGAAGGAAGAACCCGAGACCAATTGGGATTGGGTTCGAAAGAGTAACTGTAGAGGACACTAGGGACATCGCAAGCAGCGCCTATGAGTTTAGCTTGGCGCATGATTTAGGAGCGCTAGATCAACATACCGGGATATTTGTTTGCATACCATGTTCCACCGAGGTCACTGTGCCGTTCGAAGAAACGAACGTCGGTGATTCCGTACCATCGCTTAAGCGTGGCTCCCAGGGCAATGCCTGAGAATCCAGCGCCAATACAAGCAAACTGGCTGTAGCTAGACGGTGATTCTTTCGTTGACGTCATATTGAGGGAAAGAGAGAGACTTGTCTCAAGTCTCACAATTGATGCGGGCTGTGATCTATGGAATCTACTGACGGTGGCTTGCCCTTATAGTTGTCACATGTTTGTTGGTACTTGTCTTTCTTTTCCCCATGGGGTAGGTCGTCGGGCCATATGACAGCTCATACATGCTGTGTCTTGTGAATGCCAATAGCTGTGCGGGTCGGCTTGTCTCCGTGAAACAAAGATGCCGCAATAGGTCGGGTGCATTCAGCCGCACTTGTCATTCATGCCCTGCTGATAGGTGGTCAGAAAACTGTTGACACCAAGCTGAGGTGCCAGATTTAACTGGGACAAAGTCCCGCTAAAGTGATGGCATGTCTGTCTGAGTATTTTTATTACTGTGGTGGTGTCACAAGCTTTGTTGGCTCCACTAGCCTCGAGCTGAGACGGAACCATCCCGAAGCCTGCATGAGCTAGAGTTCACAGAGTCATAGACCCACAACCTCGGGATCTGCAAATCGCTCGGGCCCTCGGACCCCGTGGAGCGCGGAACCAGTGAGTGGCTGGCTTCCGCTCTTCTCCTCGGTCCCCAACTGAGCTGAGTTCCAACACCAGAAGGAGAATATCCGAACTGCGCATTGTCGTGCTATTGACGCTTCCACTATCTCCGACATCAGTGACTTGATATGCCAGAGCAGCAATCGCGTCAACGTCGCCGCAAAGTGACATTGGCATGTGACCCTTGTCGGGAACGCAAGTCTCGCTGCGACGGGATCAAGCCGATCTGCTCCACATGTCGAAGGCGGGCGCTGGGAATTGAACACTGTGTGTACAGGACGGGGAATGCGCGTACAGAGTGTAGCGATGAGTGAGTAGCAGATAATCAGTGTGCAGATCCGATTTTGACTGACAAGCAACTCAAGTTACACAAGAGCTCTCCACGATCGCATCCGCCATTTGGAACGTCAGCTACAGCAAGCTACAGCACTGAATGGTTCAATCGCAGACCCTCTTCAAGATGGAGCTGGTAGTAGACATGTCTGGCCAGAAAGTACACCAGACACGGAGAGCCAGGTTGAGCTGGATGCTCTTGTTATGGGCATATCTCATACCCAACTACTCACCCCGTTGTCATCTACTACAACAGAAAGTATTGAGAACTCTAGCCATGCGAGACGCGTCACGGCGATGGGCACAACCACGTCCGAAGAGGACATTGGACATTATCGTGACACACGCGAGGGTTTCTACGGTTCTTCTTCTGCCGCCTCATTCTTAAAAGAGACTTGTGGAACAGCGATACCTCCCTCAAATCATCAGGCAAACCCTCAAACTTGTACTTCGCAGCCTACACATCTCTTTGGCGATGTCGACAAGTTTGCTCTTCCTCCACGGCGTCTTGCAGATCACCTCGTAGAGAGGTATTTTGAGCGCATTTACTGGATCTATCCCGTATTCGATAAGCAAGCTTTTGAGTATGGCTACAACTCACTTTGGTTACCTAGCGGGCAGACTACATGTCCAGAAGAGTACCAGAACCTGGGGTTAGGTGAAGATGCCACCACTGTTGCTTTTTTCTCTTCCCTAAACGCCATCTTTGCATTGGGATGCATCTTCTCAAATCTTTCTACGGCAGCCAAGACGAAGGCTTATGAGGTTTTCTTCAGCCGAGCCAAGGATAAGGTTAACCTTGAATTACTAGACATAAATGATCTGAGCGTTGTGCAAACCCTTGTACTAGTTGCTTTGGTTCTGCAAGGTACTTCGTTCCCAGATCGCTGCTGGAACACCACTGGGTTGGCTTGTCGAGTGGCACAGGGTCTGGGCTTGCACAGTTTATCGCCATATAACGAGCAAGAGTCGCGGGTACAACGGATCAGACGACGGACATGGCACGGTTGTATTGTGTTAGATACGTAAGGATACCTCAAAATCCTTTGCCGATATTTGCTAATGGCTATAGGCTGGTGAGCATGACCTTTGGTCGACCGACGATGATCAGCAATATCTCCACACTCTCTTTACCAGAAAGAACTGTTTCCAACCTTCAGAATATGGAGTATCACGAAGATTTCAAACTGCTGTTCCAAATAGAGGCCGTTCGTCTGAGTATCATACTAGACAGTATGCTGTCAAAGGTGTACAGGCCCTGGCATTGTAAACTGCCTCATGGTGACCATGGTGCAGATAGCAGTAGTCAGAGCATGGACGTTTTTGCTGAGCTACAAGGGAAGCTTCGTGCTTTCGAGCTTGGACTTCCGAGCTTTCTCTCCTGGCATGAGCCTACTGCTGGAGACTCTATTCCGCCACACGAGGCTACGGTTCTCGCTATTCAGAAAAACGTGTTACAGTCACGGTAAGATTCCTGATACAATTAATACTTACAATCTTGGATTACTTATGTAATGGCATCAGGTTTACCTATCTTCAAGTCATGCTGTACCGCCCTATCCTGAGTCAGCTCCTAGCTCTGAATACCTCCCAGGACGCCAGTGATGACTTACACACATCCTTCAAGCACGATGGCGCTAGGGCATGTGTACGCTCTTCAATTCAGCTCATTAACTTAGTTCATGATACCTTCCGCACCGAAATTGCCGAGGCATGGTGGTGGAACAGTCTATGTAATTCTACTCCTCCAAATTGAAGGTATGAGCTGACCACCGTTATGCAGATGCTTGCACCGCCAGCTTGGTGCTTATGACATGCCGTCTCTGTCCCTCCTTATGGGCCACACTGGACCAATCGAGTGTAAATGAGGCGTCGAACAAATGCCATTCAGTCTTAGAGGTCATATCGTCGTTCAGCATGTCCATTCGCAAGTCTTTCAACCTACTTACCAAGATGCACCAAACCATCACAGGGAGACAACAAGGTTAGTACTTAGCAGGTCAGACCAATATACATATTTCGACTAACTATTCACAGTGGAAGACGAATCGACCACATACTTGCAAGAAAGCCAAAGGCATGGACTACTAGATACACTCTTGGAAGGTGATTTATCTCTGCAGAACGCTTTGACAACATGTTTTCCTCTTGACCCTGACGCGGTAGTCTTTCCATATTGGGAAGCAGCAAACTTTGGAGGATAGCTCAAGAGATATTGAAGTTTCTTCCTCGTCCTGCACCAACAATCCCGATGTCGACAGAGAGGCCATTGCCATTGTCTATTATCCCAACCATGGTGAAGTCTGAGGGTATGTCAAACCCATTCATGCTCTCAAATCGTCTATTTACAGGTGATCTTACCACCAACGCCTTTGTCGCTCTGCCACACGCACGGGGCTCCATCCTTAGTGCACTAAAGGGGACAATTGTCAGTTTAGCATAGCTGTGAATCAGCGAGACTGTACCTTCTGGTTGGCGAAGGTGCCGCACTTCTTGAACGCGGTCCTGCCGTTCGGGCCCTTGTATCTGCATGTGTTGCTAGACCTGGTGCATGTCTAGAAAGAGATTCAGTGTGGTCAGTGGGTCATTCTTCCCAGGTGCCAGGGGTTGTGTCGTTGTTGACTCACTCCCTTATAATCGAGACGTTTCTCCAAGCTGCCTCTCGCATCGAGGGCAATGGCCGGAGATTCAACGGGGGTAGCTGCTACACCCATGGCGGCAACTAGAAGAAGGGTGATGGTAGAGAACTGCATATCGTAATTGGTGACGGCGATCTGGGGAGGGTTTGTCTTGGACTAGGAAGTTTGTATCTGAGTATCTAGGTAGAAATGCTGCGAGTGCTTGATTCTCTAGCGATGATATACTCTTATGTAGTTCTTGTCTAGCGATGAAAATTTAGAAATGCTGATCTTGTCTTGTTAAATTGTCTGACTGAATGTGATGGAAGTTACATATGTTACTTCGTGTATGCAATGCACGAACCGCAACAACCAACAAACGACTCAACTGATTTAGATATAAGTGGTGCTTGAACCAACGCGCAGCTCACCCGGTTCAGAAACGAGTCAAACGGATATACCTTGTACCGTTGTGCCTATGATCCTTTGGACCCAACATGTTGAAGGAGCTCGTTGTGAGTGAGCTGCGGAGATGAGCTACCAACAACCGGGTAAGTGAAATTGATCTGATTGATGGCCATCATATCGCTCTGATTCTACAGGTGGCATGGCACAAAAGCCCGAAATATTTCCTAATTTACCTGAAAGTATTAAAACCAGATTGTGGGTATGCAACCAGCCTAAATGGCTACCTGCTTCATGATACGTAATGAAAAGCCGCACAGCCTTGGAAACACAACGTGCCACGCTGAACGCCAAGCGCTTCGGCAGTCGCGGCCACTTCAATAAATTTGCCGACCAAATGCCAAGAGCGCCTGTGCAACCCCGAAGATATCCCTCAAGGCATGCAGCCCAACCACTTTCAGTCATTTAAGAGCTGATGAAAGTCGTTCCTTATAAGAGAAACATGTCATGTATATACACGTGCATCCCTTCTCTGAAAGGCATCAATGGTGTGTTAACTCGCAACAGAAACTCATCAGCCCCGACAGGAACCGGTATGGGGACTTTCGAGGCAGGCCTCAACAGGGATGTCTCGGCACGAGCCAAAGCGTTCCATACGGCAGAAGGCCCGATTGGTTTGTGCGTATACACGGATACATTCAAGGAGCCTCCGACAAGGAGAGGAACCATAGAAGCCAGCTGTTTAACGACCCACGTCAGCCCAGTTTAATCCACCTGTATCCTTATGGAGGAAGCTCTCTTTGGGGGGCAAGAAAACTCAGACCCTAATATAGGGTGTCGAAAATAAACTCAGCAAAAGCTATCCTAAACTCATCCTAAATTACCTAAAGTCTTTTGTTATTTAGGATTAAGGTCCTGAGTATTCTTTCCTCCTCTAGGTTCTGTGCTGTGTCTTGCCGTATCATTCGATTAATCTCTTAGCCGAGCAGATGCGGGCCGTGATCTACACAACATAACGCGTAGCCCGGTTCGGCGTTTACTGTATTTAGGGACGGGCAAAGGGCCTTATACGTTGAAGTAAGAGGCGTGAAGCTTTTGTTGAACAGCATTAGGGTCTCACTCCGACCTAGGATATTGCCAAGGTGAATCAAATGATAGATGTAAGAAAGCTCGTTACTACTTTCATGCCGTGGTCCTAAAATGTCAACTGGTCTATAAAACGCAGCAAGTGTTTTAATCTTAGCCTCCTAGGTATAAGCTTTGTATGTATTTAAACGTGTTGGCAGCTGATAACATGCTCTGCAGCGCTTGTCCCGCATGTGAAAAGGAACTGTTCGGTACTTTTTCACGTGTAATCTAGACCTTCTGCTACCGCGTCGGACCCGAGGCAATCCTTAGAAGCTTTCACATAATACTTTTCATAGAAGTCATATTCGATCAAAGGAGGGTCTGTTCTTACGAGCTATAGTCTAGAGGTTACTGTTCCGTATCCGCAGCGTCATCCATCCGTCCCATGGCCAGCTCTTCCAAGCTCAGAGCTGGGTCTTTCAAGCAAGCTAGATATTTGTCCTCATGCACTTCCTTGCCAGCATTCTTATAGGCCTTCAGAACCTCCGAATTACGCTCTACAGCGGCCCCAAGCATTAATTCAAGGACATCAGTAGTATACTCCTCCAGGCGTTCCTCTTTGGCCTCCTTCGCCTCATCCCTGATCTCGTACAAACGCTTGAGCCAGTACATCCATCTCCAAGGTGTCAATCCATACAGGCATCGTTTCCCAAGCTCTGACTCGACGAACATGGCGCCACCCTCGCCAACCGCGATGGGACAATCATTCCACGACACATCAGACAGTTGCATCAGATTGTAGCCGGCCTCCTTGATCCAAATTGAGACACATGGAAGCAAGTGGACAAGGTCGAGGTCCCTCATGTCTCGACTTCTGTCCTCTTGCTCAGATCCTTGACCCGTGTTGAGCTCTCGAGGTTCTTCCAATGCAGACCGGAAGAGAACAAGGGCAGTCTGGCACATCTTGTCCTTGCTGACGCGTGTTGCTGCCAGCTTGGCGAGGAAAGACGCAAAGTTGATGCGATGGGCGCTCGAAAGCTTTGAGGCGTTGTCGACCCAGAATTTGGTCATGTCGGTGACGAAGAAGGGAAGATCATTCCACAGCGTGCCTTCAACTGTTCGTGCAATATCGATCCCAAAAACACCCGGTACGGGCCTGGTTAAAGTCCCGCGTCCCTGAATCTTGAGTATGTCTAGAACAATTCGATCATGCTCAGGCGTTTCATGGGATGTATGGCGGGCGATCTGATAATACATGTGCCAAAGATCATGGAGATAGCCCTCAAGAGAGTCGACGCCATCGCCAACATTGCAAAAGCGGTCGCTGATGACCCATGTTCGATTGTGAAATGCCGCTCCCCGAAGTTCTTCAAGATCCTCCCCGCGAGCAATGCTTTGGCGCACACTCTCCTCATTCCGAGCCACGGTTTCTGACAGGGTGTGTTGGGAAATACCTTTCGGAGAAGGATCTAGCAGAGCTTCGCGGAGGTCTTTCATCACGTAGGGAATTCTCAAGTCAATTGGTGAGTGTAATGAAAGGGTGTTGGGAAAGATAACAACTTGGGAAAGAAATGATGCTGTGAATTTGAGAGAGGCAACCTGTTTGTCAAGGGCAGTGCATTGAACTCTGTGGCCGAGGTCGAGGGCCGTGCTCTTTCAACCAACAGCAGAAACATCAGGACCTTTTGACATTTCCCTTTGCATCGGTCAGCCACCCGGGGTCTAGAATTGCGGCTCCCCACAGTTACCATCCGGCATTGCATGCTATCACAATTACTCCGTAAACTGGAACCAATAACAACTGGCACACGGCCTCATTACCCCGCGCTGGGTGATAGCTTGACAGATCAATTCAGGGATAACTGCAAGGTTCAGTTAGGCCGTTGCATTCTACAATCTTCTCGCCAGCAGGGGCTGAGAATATGCAGTCGGATGCCCTGTTGATAGCCCACATGTACCTGTGCAACCAACAGTCACATTTTTAATGACGCATGACGTAACTATTTCACTTATTTGAGAAGAGAGCGGGGATAAGACAGAGATCGCTGTGCGGGGATCCCGAGGGGGGATGATTCAAGGTCAGAGGCTTACACTTTGCCCCCATCAAGACTTAGCATAAATGACTTTATCTTCTTGCTGTTACCGGGTTCTATTTAGGTGATATATTGCACTACGTCCCTTGAGGCAATAACACCATTGTGTTCTTCTTTGAGTTAAAGCATTGTAGAGGGAGATAGACTACCTATGGATCCACCATTTAGAAAATTAGACATTATTACAGGTTTAAATAGATCATTGAGGGAGAATAAAGTTAAGAAAACAGTGATACAATAGAAGGTAAAAGGTCTGAAATTCTTAACCTCTTACTGTTGAAGGTCCTATATGTAGTTATAAAGGCTTCCTTGTCCCCTGGTATACCAGTAATATCCTAGCTACTAGTTCTTCAATTTCCCTGTCTCGGTCTGACCCATATTCTTCCCAGTAGGGAACTATAGCAAGATTAGGGCCTGTTGAGTTAGCATGAGGACTAACCTTCGCATTAAACGCCATGCCTAGATATAGTTTTTACTCACCTCCAAAGTGGGGATACACAGAGTTACTTAATAGCACTTATGTCGGCCATTATATGCGCCAACAGGAATGCACTCATGCTTTCCAGAATATGGCCAGCCTTTGTTGTTCTTTGGGTAGTAGTCGGGGCAGACACAGTTAACATGGCCAATCTTGTTTTCGCACTTGATAGCACAGCGCTGTTGCTGGCCAACTGGGTTGCCATCGACGAAGTAGCATTGTCCGAAGAGCTCTCTGGCACATGTGAAGGCTTCAGCGGCCGTCACAATGGCGCCGACGATGAAAAGCTTTGAGACGTGCATGCTGTGGAGATAGATGGCTGAACGGTAAATATAAGATAAATGTTGACAGGAAGATAGACTAGAGAATAGTGGTTTGAAGTCAAGTGTAGTTGCGACAGTAGAACTGGGTGATAGGGGGTCTTTTATATCTCTAGGTCCACAGGGACAGCTTGACAATTACACAGACTATGGAATACGGCCCCCATTTCTTTTTCGTGCCAAGAATACACAGGCAGTGCGCCTCACGGTAACACAAAAGCTGAGGAATGTCTATGCTTAGAACATATTACGCAAGCCAAGTATATGGGACGTATATAAAAGTCCCGAATATGAGGGGTTACATGAGCATCAGCTGTGGGGTCTATAAACTTAAAAGACAAAACTCCCTCTATTCTTTCTTGATGGGTTTACTATACAATTTGGTGTTGTATAAGCTAGAGTAGGTATTGGGTTTTATATCCTCAATTAGTCATTATTAGTTTAATAAAGCCAAGATTTCTTTGTAGTTAAGTTAGTAATTTTTCATAAACTACAATTCTACTACAGCCAATACTTGTCCTAGTAATATGTTACACAAGGCGGCTAGTGCAGTTATCCTGCCAAGGAGGGATTGGCAGGTGCCAAGCCCTGGATATCAGCACTTGTAGATCTAGTTGTAGATCCCCCCTCTTAGGGATCGGCAGTATGACGGGATAGCTGTAATCTGCCAAATATACGGCCCCCGACGGGGTAGGCTTACACCAAAGTTAGCTCGCGATCCACGGATCTGGGGTCCGTGTTTCATTTCCCCCCCCAAGTCTGCCTGGTCTGGCCCTGCTATACGCCGGTAAATCTGAAGATCTCATGTACAAGGAGCGGATGACTTCGCTCGTTAGGTAATATCTATTCAAGAGCAGGATAGAATGACGACAACGGGAAAGCAATACCCGGAGCAAAGCATGCACGAAGGGAACTAACGCGATGTACTATTACGTAGCAAGGATCTCATGGAACATTGTTAAACTACAGCCTAGGGCGCTCCTGGGTATCCCGAGCCAACTCCTCGGCCATGGCCATGGCAATGTGTTCAGAGATCGCCATGGTGGTGACCATCGGGTTAACACCACTCGCACTGGGAAAGACACTTGCATCCGCAACAATCAGATTCTCACAGCCCCAGACCCTTCCAAACTCGTCCACAACACCATCAGATTCCTTGGTGCTCATTCGACACGTGCCCATCTGATGAGCAGATCCATAAGGCGTATCTGGTGTCTTGTTCCCATGAGCTTCCATCTTCTTCAACCATTGTGAAAATTTTGCATCTGTGACTCCTGAAGAGTTGTCGGCACCATTCGTCAAACTCTCTGGCTCACGGATAAACGGCTCAAGACCGGGGAGGATTGGGTGTATCTCCAAGGCACCTTGTACATAAAGAATCTTGGCCAAACCGAGCATACCCTTCATGTTGTTGCTGGCATCGAACTTGGAGGGAGTGTAAACTAAACGAGGCGTGCCATTTATGGGGTCAGCTGTGACCTGGCCACTGTCACGATCCCGAGTAATAGCAATGTATGCTTCCATGTGCCTGTACTTAGATATTGTAGCTTTGTACTCAGACCCTGATGTCCAGTTACACCATGTGAGACACATAGAAGGCTATCACTCTGTCAGCTTGCTTCACACATTGCTCATTGAAGAAACTTACCATCATTGCAGGACGCTCGAGCCTCACGCCATGGCCATTTCCGTCAACGTTATCGAAGCTCGAAACCACAGAGGTGAGAATCCCGCCTGCAATGTATTAACATTTGACCTGCTTCAACAGCAAAGACTCAAAAGTGGTGACATACCTTCCCATGGCCGTGTTTCCTGTTCAAAAGTTGCTGACACGAACGAAGTTGGATGTAGATGGAGGTTGCGTCCGATATGCTTGTTCTATCATGATGTATTAGCAATCTCGACCCCATATTCGTGGTACTGAATTCAGGCCGTACCTTTAGCCCACTGTTCTTCAAGATGATAGGACTGCACAGACTTCCGGCTGAAATCACAACCCTCTTGGCGTTGATCGTGACCGTTCTAGCTGACGTAGCCGAGCCGTCTTTTGGGCTCCAACTTCCAGTCACACCAGAGGCGACATTCTTACCACCACGCTTCTTAAAAAGGACCCTGTTGACGTAAAACCCTGATATGAACTTGGCTCCGCACCTGGCAGCATCTGGTAGCCAGCCATTGACAGGCCCATTCTTCTGACCCTTCCAACAACCCATGGAACAATATCCATCAAGATGCTCGCCATGGCCCGTGTTTTGAGGCACCTGTTTAGCGCTGTATCCGAGCCTTCGCCCACCCTCCAGCAAAATATTATTTCCGTGGTTATGATTGATAGGCTCGTTGCTGACGCCCATACGCTCACAGACTGAGTCAAGATGTTCTTGGAACTTGGCTGATTTGAAGAAGCTGAGACCTCGTTGGTCTGCCCACTCATCGCGGACTATGTTCTGAGGCTGTAAACACGCGCTCCAGTTGACCGTTCCGCCTCCGCCAAAGCATGACCCTGCAAGTGTAGAAATAGACCCGTCTTCAGAGGATACAAGACCTCCCCCTTCGAAAAGATGGAAATATCCGACACTTTGATCCAGAGGCAGCGAGGGGGTTTCGTAATGATAGCCTTTGTCGACTACTAAGACACGATGACCTGCCATGGCCATAGTCCTTGCGACGACTCCTGCGCCACAACCAGAGCCCACAATGACAACATCTGTATCGAGTTGAACATGAGTTTCCGAGTCGTTGAACTGCATGAACTCGAAAGGGTAGGATTCGACCGGGTGCCAACCTGTCGGAGTGGACGGGAAGCCAACGACTTGGTTGAAGAGGGTACTCGATCGGAGATAAACGTGCTTGCCAATGATTGAGAGTTGTTTAAAGAGGACACGAAAGGTAGCTAGAGAGCTCGTTTGCCAAGAATTCAGCACTAATGTTCGATCTTGGATAGACAGATCACAGAACAATGTGAAGTAACCAGTAAGTGGAAGGACGCCAGCTCGATTCCTGTCATGACACGATTAGCAAACCATGTTACGGACCGGTTTGAACAAGAAAGGGCTTACCCGAGAAGTGAGCATACTGTACCAATCGCCGACAGCTTATCAGCATGGAGATTGGCCAACAGACGCTTCAAAATTTCCTGAAACATTGGCATGTTGGAAGGCTTTTCGTCGAGAAAAGCCTTAAGTGTAGAATCATCGCAATTGGTAAGTAGGGCACTCTTCTGGCCAGCAGGTATCGCGCTCTCAGGACAAGGAGCAATGATGGTGTCCATAATAGCCATCATGACCTGCCATTGTGCGTCCGTCAGAGGTCCTGAGCTGGGACCTGTTGGGAGGCCAACCGCCGTACGTTCAGTCATTGTGAGGATATTGTGTTGCCCTGGCTCCGGGAAGGGTGAAATGCGAGGGTCTGGCACTTAGAGATCCCAGGACAAAGGCGGCAGACATCTTTAAGCTCCTCGGGACATCACATGCCAGTCTGGGGTAGAAGCTAACCCCAGGTTTACCCCTCATCATTCGTATTTATTGGACACTAGCCTACGTCGTTAGCTCATTGTTGGAACCGTTCCGACGACAATCTGCAAAGGTCGGAACGGACCCGTGTCCGCGTTGATGGGCGTAAAATATTTTCTCGAAGACAGTGCTATAGGTCTCTATAAGGAGATTTAACAACTGTTGTTTACTCAGCCAAGTTTCTTTTATTAAAGGTCGCATTAATATTTTCTGTCAGATTGAGGCCATTCAGAATCTTGATGTTTTGACGCACTGCACTGCCAGATGCATTTGCCTCCGCAGATCTTCGCAAGCTAGTCCGAAAGCATCAATACATCCAGCCATCATGCTGCGAGCCTATGATTGGAGCCCTGCCAGAATGCGGAGCGCTTCCGTTAGCACCGACGGCACGATTCCGTACCTAGGCTTGTTACGCGCGGGGGTCATGAACTTGTGTGTTGTTATGTCTAGTGTCTTGGTATCGTCAAATCAAAACCCATGCCATGCCGAGGTCTGAATTCCGGGGCCCCAATACCCCGTGGGGAATTCCTCGGTACGGACTACCGGATTGACACAAATACTGGACCCTGTTCGTCAACTTCGCTCAATCTGCACCTATAACCTATGGCCAAAAGAGTACTCGCCCTCGACCTCGACCTTTGTAATTCAATTCTTCACAAGCCATGGCTCTTTCATTCTCAAAGTGGGAGAAGATCAAGCTAGCTCTACGTCTATTATATGCCGGTACAGCAACGACAGTATCCTATTCACAGTGCAACTAACCTATCTGTTCTTGAAGCTCCCCTAACCCTCACTTATATATTACGAAACATCCTCATCTCAAAGCGTAGAGGTCTCCCATCACGCTTGTTCATCGTTTGCGCCGTTCTAAAAGTGGCCCTTGGGTTCTCACCTCGGCAGATTCAATACCTATTTCTACCAACTCGGGAGACATACAAGAAATGGATACAACAGCAAAGTAAGGAAGCGGAGAAGCTCGGACACCAGCAACAAGTCACGAGACTTGTATTTGACCGAGAGGTTCTAGAAGATGGAAAGTCGTCGCTGCTTTGGATCGGCGACCGAAAGCAGGCAAAGAAGATTGTTCTGTTCTTTCACGGCGGTGGTTACGCGGCACCAATAACGACGGGACATTTGGATTGGTGCTGGCGAGCGTATGTTCTTGCAGGGATTGAAAAGGGTATCGAAGTTGCAGTGGCTGTTCTTGAGTACACCTTGATTCCCGAGGCGAGATACCCAGTGCAGCTCCGCCAAGCAGCAAGCGGGCTTGCTCATCTTCTACAGGCGGGAGTCTCACCTCAGGACATTATAATTGGGGGAGACTCTGCTGGTGGACAGCTGACAGCCCAATTACTCTGTCATCTCCTCCAACCACAACCAACAATCCCAGAAATCACATTAGTCAAGCCTCTCGCGGGTGCCTTTCTGGTTTCACCATGGGTAGCCCAGTCCACCGACGATGCTTCATACAGACAGAATTCAGCAATCGATATGCTTCCAATACCTGGTATTGTAGCATTTACCAAGGAACTGCTAGGCCCCGACGCCAAACACGCCATCTCAGCATTTCCACTAGACAGAGATGAGTCTTGTTTGGCCGGAATGGCATCAGTCTTGAGCCAGATGTACGTGACTGCTGGAGCACACGAGATCTTTCGAGAGCAGGTGGTTGCTTTTAAGGAAAGGGTTCGGCTTTTGAACCCCGATCTGAAGTTGCTGTTTCAGTGTTATGAGAACTGTGCGCATGACTTTATAGTAATCGAGAAAGAAGATGGAGAGTGCACCCAGGATATGAAGCAGTGGATGGTTGATAACATATTACTCTAAGTTAGAATACTTCTATTCTTAAAGTAGAAGAAGCTCAAGCTAGCTCTATATTTATTACATCTACCAGCACAAAAATAAATATCCAAATAGTTCTAAGCTAATGCTCATCGTAATGAACGCAATGACACTCGATGCAATCACACTTGGGCCCGCATTCACATCCTCGAGGCCCAGGTTGCGGGTCTAGATCCCGTGGTATGAAAATTAGATTACACGCGTCCTGGCGCGAACGGAAACCGTTTGCTTCGAATGGTGTCATTGACAAAGGCGTGGTCTCGGGTGCAACTGCCAGACGGAACACGCGGATGACAGCAGCCAAGATCATGCGCATCTGGTAAGATGCCATATTCCCGCCTGGGTAACGACGAGCACCCAGGCCGAAAGGCGCTAGGTAACGCCGACGCTCAGTGATTACCGCCGAATCGGTGTCTAGCCAGCGCAACGGGTCGAACTCGTCGTAGTTGGGGAATAGGTCTGGCCTCTGTCGGCTAAGTGAGAGTGATTGTGTGGTCACGACGGTTCCGGCTGGTAGGTAATATCCCAAAATGTTTAACCCTCCTGGCGGTACGACGCGACTGCCAGTCAAAGCAACTGGTGGGCGAAAACGAAGGCCCTCCGTGATGCAGGCATTGAGCAGCTTCAGGCTCTCAAGGCCATTATAACCTTTTACTGACTGGAGCTCCGTATATAGAGCTTCTACAAGGCTAGGTGTGCTAGCAAGATAGTAAAAGATGAATGCAAGAGCCGAGGAGGTCGTCTCAGTCGCAGCAAGGATCTGACCAGCCATCTCAGCACTCATCTCAGTCTTGCTGTCTCTGGATCGCTCGTCAACCATGTTATCCACGAGCATTTCATATACAGTAGACACATCATCGCTCCCCGGCCAGGTCTCCGCTTCTTCGACTGTCTTCTCACCCAATTCGAATAAGCGGTCGCTGGAACGGATTCGAAAGGCAGCATGGCTGAAAGGACTCGACTTGAGCCACGAAAAGAGCCATTCGGGAAGGCAGAGGCGCCACACAACGAGGAAATTGTACTCGCCCACGACATGGGGGAAATCTCCTGGCTCCAGGTTCGAGTGCGGGCCCGCCATGACAAGCTGAGAGTTTAAGAGGGTAGCAATGCGTAAATGATGGACGATATCTTCTGAGCTACTACCACGCGATACACTCAGATCTTCAACCATCTGCGCGATATTCTTCTCAAACATTGGCTGCCAATATCGCATCGCCTTGGTAGTTGTCGCAATCATAACCGGGCGACGACGTGGACGGGCGACAGAGTTCCCTGGGTATGTAACCGTCCAGTCATGGCCACCGATACGAAGAGCTCGGATAGATTTCGGTGCAGTATCGAGGTCTAACCTTGAGAACAGTGCCTGCACAGACTCCACGTCGTTGACGAGCACCATGTTCGGTGCTATCCGAACTATCGGCCCATTATTTGATAACAGGTTGTCAGCCTTGAAGGAAAGACGCCCGTGCCATCTTTGCCAACGTATCCAGATAGAAGACATGGTCGGAAACCGGGGACCAGGAATCTTTGAGAGAGGGTGGAGTTTGGCTCGGTATATGACTTGGCAGAGTTTGAACAACGCGCACACTATCAACAGGGCCAGACCTGTGGTAGCTGGCGAGGCTGTTGAGAGCGCAGTCTCCAGCATATTGGATCGAAATAACGATGACTAACAAAGCGATGCAGAAAGGCTTGATTCAGTTCCTGTGTTGTTAAAGACCAACACGTTTCCACTGTCTTCCCACTTATTTATACCAAAACACGAAGAGGAGGTATTGTTGGTAAATGGAGCCACGGGCTGCTTCCCGCCTTCACCGTTGGTTTATGTCTCCTCCACACTACTTCACAAGAGCCTAACTAGCCCAACGTACTAGTTGAGTAGCCCAAGGCTACAATAGTTCTACCCCGTTCCCCGGGCAGTTACCTGCCGTGGCAGATGTCAAAGCCTAGCGATGATGTTACAAGGTAACCAAGTAATGTCGGTCCTTGCCAAGTGGCGTTGAACGAGCTTCTATCTCCACACTACCTACACACTTACGGATACTTATCTTTACATACGCCCAAACTGGTCGAGGAGGTCTAAGCACGGCTAGGTCATAGGACGGATCAACGCAACTAAAAACATATCATAGCTACGGAGTATACGAATTTTCGACCTGACTAGAGCCCCAGGTAAACATGATTAATACCTCATACTGTGCGTGGACTACGTGCTCTTCTTTCTAGTCAAGGTCCTTCCATAAAGAGACAAGTCTGAGCACGGCCCATATCGCGATCTATTGTAGAAATGCGCAACCTCATGCAGCGCTCCTTGTTGACCACTTAGCAGGTAATGATAGATATGTGGGGCATTTCCTATTATGGTTGCTGGCTGGCATCATTGTATGTTTGACTGAGACAATGATAGGACAGAAACCAGGATCTCGAGGAAAGCGGAACAGATCCTGTTGACTACCTGAACAAGCTTTCTGCCGTTCAACCCGCCCCAGGCTATCCATTGTAAACTCTTAAGAAGTTACACCACATAGTAATAGGAACAAGAACAAAATCGCGAACGATTATACTCAAACTAACATATCCAGGACTAGTCGCGACTAACATTCGGATTTTCCTGAAGTTAATTAGTATTTCTCAGTGCGCTGGCTTGATGTCTCGTTAAGATGTAGTAAGCTTTAAGTATTAATCGCCAATTAACGCGTAGTGACTAAAGCGATTGCCTTACATATCCAACTAATACGAGATTCTTTTTCGTATACGGTGCGTACATATACTGACCAGGGTACCTTATCATGTACCTTGCTGTACCTGCACCATAATCGTTTTGCCTACTCACGGACATCTCACCGAGATGTTTATCACATCGTCTCCCACTTAATCTTCATTATCGCCAATCTTGGTCATGTTCGCACTAGAAGCCTGATATCGTCGGTGGCGCTTTCGGTTAGTTCATGCCGCTCTGTGTAAGAGGAGCTGAATGACATGAGCCTATCACTCACCCATCAGTGAAGGCCGGGCCACGCGGCACGGGGACGCTAGGCGATCCCATGACGTACCCGCAGCATCGTGGAACTTCCAGGTTATCAGAGCGAGCACCTGGTTCTAGCCGCCCCCTCCTATGGCGGCTTAGCTACCATGTGCGCTGTCCAATGTATCGACTACAGAGAACGGAAGGATAGGAGCAAAAGTAGTGGAATACCTTAGTAACGTGTCCCTACCTTATTGCCTTTATGGTTTCTGTGGATTAAATTATTCTCCAGATACCTTAACAGAGAGTAGCTTATAACAATTTAAGCCCAACTCTCACAATCCGCTCCTAAGTAAATAATGGTCTGCAGCATTACGGTTTCTGTTATGCCTTATATAATGAGGAGGCAGCTTTACATATTTCTGTAGGCCGTTACACTCTTCATTGTCCATTGATCAGTATACTATAGACACCAGCCTTGAGGAGGTATAGTAATAAGGGTTAAGTGATATCTGAAGACTGCGGGATAGCAATTTATAAAATCATTGCTCCGTACTGGGTTGGGTTTCCAGCATGCAGTTGAGACCGAGCAGAAGATGAATCCGGCGTGGAAGAGCAGCAATGCTGAGCGGGGTAAGTTTTGATAAGGCAAACGTGATGGATGGATGGATTGAATACCTTGAGGGAATTTTATGCTTGCCGTTATCTGTATCTTTATAGCCCGTGCGCGACCAACTCACGAGTACCCAGCCCAGATTGCCCTGAATCCCAGATACGCGATAACTCTCTTCATCTTTTGCTTACACGTGGACGTACTAGCGTTGTGGCAGCGAACTAGTCGACCCACTCAAGTTGATTCTTAGTCAGTCTCCGTCCTTTGACGTTTCTAGTGGTGATGGAAGCTAAAACCTAAATGATAATAAAATCGGAGACAAAAGATAGGATTTCTGTTCCATCATAATAAGGCCCGAGATATGAGTTTAAGAGTGAAAGCACTGTGAAGCGCTTGGAGAGCTCGACAAAACCTCTTTATAAGGACTTACTTGGTTTAAATCTAACCTAAGAGCGTTTTATAGTATCTACCAGTCTTGAAGCGCGTATGGAATAAGTGAGCGTGAGGCGCAGGTCCAGAAAATCAGCCCATCGGTAATGAAATTTCTTGCAAGCTGCTGTAAGCCTGAGGTGGAAGGCAACGCCTAAGCTAGCCCCTTCGTTGCTTGTCTAGACACTTGAGATAGAGCTGCGCCGTGACAAGTCTGGTTCGTACCTTTCTGCTTCTTGGACATGGTTGATGGCTGAAATATGGAGCGTACACCTTGTTGCTCGCCATAGCTCGCCAGGCCGTCTTTGGAACATCTAAGCATTTCTGGGCCGATCAAGCTATCTGATGAGAACTTGGAGTTGATGAACTGTGCGATTCAAGGGCCCATATTGACTAGGATCTGGCATTGGGACGTGACTGGGAGCTTTCCTGGATAGCTAACGTGAGTATTGAGATCGATCCCCTCTCTCTCGAATTGGGAAGGGTATATAAGAAGGCCAATATATCGAACTGCCTCGTCGTATTCCTCAAGCTTCTAGTTACCTAATTAACTCCCTGGGATCTAGACCGTGATACCGACGAGTATGAGGTTCGCTGATCGCAGGCCATGATGACGTCTTCGAACCAATGCACAAAAATATCTTCTCAATGAAAGCGAACCACGGACTTATTGAAGATGGCGTGTTAGTGACTCCTTATAGATTTTCTAAAGCTGCTGTCCTGGTGGTTGAGTCCATAATTTGGCTAAGAGAAGGAGAGTGAGACTGTGACCTTGAATTAGGAATAGGTCTGGTTCTATGTGTGAAAGTATGGAGTTCATTCTCAATTGCATGAGTAGATCGCTTCGTATCACTGGGTGTAAAGTAAAGATGTAACTTGAGCTTATGTTTTAGCTATGTTATTGCTATTGTATTTGTTCAAATTTAAAGCGTCATCCTTCCGCTGAGGTCAATGTGTCTAGCTGGTATAGCTGTACATAGACTCTTTAATAACCTCGAGTGTTTCTACTAGTCCCCGAGCTTGGAACTAGAGGGACTAGAGGTCAAGCTTAACCTTATAGGCGGCAGTCATCCCCATAGAGTGACGTATAACCCAGGCAATAGTAAAGAGTTGGCTTTAAATAGACCTTCAGTTCAAGTCCAAAGCTTAAGCAAGTAGTGTAAGGTATACTAGGAAAATAATATCTTATATAAAGTAGTAGGTAGTTAACTGATTGGCTATAGAGTATGGTTCCAGTTATATTCTGTCACCGTGACGTCCACAACGCTCTAGGCCGCTATGACTAATAATGAATTTGCCAGCTCAGGAAGTTCCTGCGTGTTCGTTAATAGCTAGGTGTCAAGCCTATTAATAGTCACATTTAGTACAAATTAGGCTAGGCATTATTGAAGCTAAACAGAATGGGCATTTTAGTTCTACAAACGTGTTATTATCATTCTTTGCAACAGCAATATAGAGTCGAAGTATGTATTAAGACAAAATTTATCTAGCCAAAACAGCTTCGCCACTCTATGTACGATGAATTCTAGATCTACATCATGACCATAGCAGCAAGAGTCGTTCCAAGGGCAAACCACATCTTGGGCCAGTTTCCAACAGCGCTGTTTGTTGAAGCATTAGTAGCCGAAGGTGTAGTAGATGCAGCACTGCTCTCAGACGAAGTTGCACCAGCGCTGGTTGTCTCTGCCTTGTTGTTCTCGAAGTCGGCGCTCTCAGTCTCGCTGGAGTCATCAGATGACGCCGTTGTTGAGGACTCGGAGTCAGTCTCGGTAGAGGTCTTGGTAGTGAGCGTAGATTCAGAAGATGTCTTGGGAGAGGCCTTGGATGAAGTCTTTGAGGCGGCTTCGGAAGCAGTCGATGAGGAGGAGTCGTCGTCGGTACTGCCACTGTCCTTCTCATCAAACTCAATGCTCTTGTAGGAGCCCGTCTTATCGCTGTAAGTGTAGCTCTCAGCAGGGTTGAGGTTCTCAATCGTGATCTTCTGAACGGTCATGGTGTATGGGCCTGCACTGTAATCAGTCTCTCCACCCGCCCATTCGATAGTTCCCTCAGCATTGTCAGGATCACCACCGGCCCAGATACCAAGCTTGACGCGCATGGGGGTCTGGGGGTAGTTCTCTCCTCCAAGAGCATCAGCGTAGTTTACAGTACGGACAGCAACGTTGTTGATGTACCACTGGCAAGACTCCTTGGTCCAGTGAATGGTATAGTTGTGGAACTCCTCCTGGGTGCTGGTGACTGGGAAAGTAGCGCTTCGAGTATCGGATGAGTCGTTTCCTTTGCCGTAGTAATTGGTCTGAACGTCCCCGTCACTACCTCCAAGCCACTCCCAATCAACCTCATCAAGAACATCAGAAAGAAGCACGACAGATGAGACGATACCAGTCCCGGGCGCAGCCTTCAAGTGAACCTCCATGCGACCAAAAAACATATACCACTTGCTCTGGATGGTAGGTGCATCGCCCTGCTTAGCAACAGTGAACTCAGCACCATCAGAAGTATACTTGACAGTGCCATCACCAGTCGCCTCCCAATTGTCCTTATCAGCACCTTTGGTGAAGTCGACCGAGTATGATGAAGAAGCGAGGCCTGTGTCAGAATCACATGCTGGGCTATAGTCAGTGCATGTTAAAAAAATGAAGCGGATACTCTTTCACGTACTCTTCTCCATAGGGTTACATGAGCTGTAGGTCTGAGCAGCAGCTGAAGCAAAAAGACCCGCAAGGGCGATCTTGGACCACGCGGAGTAATACATCGTGGAGAAAGTAAGAAAAATTGGATTAATATTAATAAAAGAAAAAAACGAGTGAAGGTCGCAACAAAAGAACGAGTGACTTTTAAAGAATGCGACGTTGGCCTACTACGAGAAAAACGAAAATAAAGATGCGCAAGCAAACTTCAGGTAAGTGGGAGAGAATGGTAGGCTGTGGTGGGTATGTATATAAAAAGCGACAGCGTTATCTTGCTGCGCCTGGCAAACTTTTTTTCAGCTAGTCTAGAGCCCATGAGTGTTGGTTCTGTGACTGATAAGGCAATCGAAAGGGGGGCAGATGAAGATTGACCCGGTAATACTGGGTACCGTTGCGTAACGCAATCCTTGCCAGTGGAGAACGGCTGCCCTGACGCGTAATTACCCGGTGGGTAAGTCGTCACTGTCTAATAGACGTCTATGGGGAACACTTCAGCTGATTCCTCCAAGATCGGATGAGTTGGGCCGTGGTATCGGCATATTTGAACCGTAGCTGAGAATATTTGATGGAATCGAGACGCATCATTGACTTTCTCGCCCTGACGATCACAGTGGGCTCTGCTCAGTTTAGTCAGGCACACGACGAATCCTCCAGCCAGCTCGTAAAGAAGGTTTGTTTCGGATAGAATTGTAACCTTGAGTAAGGGGCAAGCATGGGTGATGATCTCGCGAGATGGTTCTTTTATTGCAACACGATAAATACCACTTTGAAGCTTTTGCGACGGTTCTATCGAGCCGTAGCCTTGTTGGAGTAGCACAGATCGAGTGACACATGGCTTCGGGTGCCTTCGATCAATGTCCGAGAGCCCGAGACTTGGCGTGTCCCTGGAGTAAAAATAGATGGCGCTAGACCTAATCTGGTCAAGGCCGCTGAGTCAGTTGGTGTAGGGTAAGGGGAGAAAGCAACATCCAATTCACAATATATAGGAGACAAATAATACCATAATAGAGATGTGACTTATATTTCATATTCAATTTACCTCACTTCTATATTTGGCGATGAAGGAATCAGTGACTGTTACATGTGACACGTGACTAATGACGGATGCTGTTTCACCTGTTAACTAAGGTATCCCACTTGGAAGTGCATGTTACATTTTGCTTACGTCGACTCACTTTAACCACGAGAGTTTTCTCAATGAAAGATTAGACAAATAATCAACCTAATGATAGTAAATGAATTACAGTCTCATTACTATTTATTCAAAGCAGCACTAAGCCACAAGCCCAACTCAACCCCAACACGCGCTCCCTGATCAATCATGCTCAAATGGCCCGCCTTATCGATAACGATAACCTCCCTGGCCTTCAACGCGTTACCCAATCTGTGCGCAACCTCCACCGGGAGCCACTTATCATCAGCTCCCCAGATAATCTTGATTGGCAGCTTCGGCCCAACCTCTCCATATCTCGCCTCCACTTCCTCCGTGGATCTGGAGTTGGCTTGGCACAATTCGCGAATGAAGCCTCGTTTTCCACCTTCTCGCAGCCAAGGCTCTTTAAGCATTTGCATTGTCTCTTTTGGCAGTTCGTAGTATGCTGCGTCGCTGATGTAGCTCTCTAGTATGCCTTCAACAGCTGTATCGGGAAGTTGTTCAAAAAGCTGCGGGTTCTCAGCGATGACTTTGAAGAGAGGTTGGCCAAATGGGCCAATTGCCACGACGTCGATGAGACAGAGGCTTGCATATGGCAAGTCATGGAGAAGATAGCCTCGTAGACTGACGAGACCGGCATTGTCGTGGGCGACGATATGAGCCTTCTCATGAGTCCAGTCTGCTTGCCAGGACTTGAAGAGCGCAGCGAACACCTCTGCTTGTCGCGCGAGGTTACTATCGTACTCTTCAATTGCGCCTGAGCTTGCCTTTGTCGGATCTAATTTCTTCTCTGCAGGCGTGTCGCCGAAACCAGGTCTATCGAAGAGATACACGTGAAACTGACGCGACAGTGAGAGGGCGAACGGGACCCAGACGCGAGATGACCAAGGAGTTCCATGAATAAAAATAAGAGGAGGAGACTTGGGATCCCCCAACGAACCCCATTTCATATCATAGCTGTGCGTTGAGGCTTGGTAGTGAAAGCTTTGAGTCAAAGCTGTAGGGTTGTCTGATGAGGTCATTGTGAGGTCTGGAGTGAGTTTGAGTCAAAGTGAAGGGAAATGTGAGGTAGAATGAATAAAAATAAAAATAAAAGTGAAGAAGAGGGTACGAAATCACCTTATTTATACATAGCAGGTGGCCAAATACTAAATATGATGACATTTGAGTGAAATGGAGGGTGAGAGAAGTGAGATGACGCGCCCGCGCCTTTATTTTGACGACTCACTACAAGCACCGAAACCTGCTTTAAGAAGTTCTAAGATAAACACTCTATCAAAGAGACGCGAAAATGAGAAGAATTGGCCTTCGTTACTTTTGGGCTTGTGTGTAATGATAATGGCTAGTCTTATATGTTATTTAAGTAAGTAGGAGCTACTTTCAATATGCATTCCCAGCTTCTGCCTCCAGTCGCAGCTCAGCAAATGGCGACGTCTTGGAGAAGTACCGCTTCGTGCCCTCAAGTTGCCAAAACCAACACGCCGCGCCAAACAATTCCAAGTCCACCACGTACGTTCCAAGACCAGTATTATCTCCACTATCATTATCGCACTCGGCTTCAATCTCAATCCGAATGCGCTTCACCTCCTGGGCATGTCTCCGTGACATTTGCGCGACTCGCCTCGCGGCCTCATATAAACTAATCTTCTCCGTACGCACCAGCACGGCGAGTAGATTATTTGTATTCTCCAAGAACGTCTCTTTCTCATAGGAGAAAATCTCATTCAGTAATGAGCCAATCTTTTCGCTATGCTGCTGGATCTGACGGATTTGTGGAACAGTGCTGTGCTCCTCGGAGAGAAAAGTGCCCATTGCCATCTCGACGAATAGAACGGTATAGATCATTCCGGAATTCCTCAATTTGTGGTCTGCGTATTCTTCAACGGTCATGTTTTTTGCTTCACTGTAGATCAGGGCATGAGACTTGCCAAAGTCTTCCATGGCAGCGCATGACTTAGCCAGCCAGACCTCAAAGCGCTCCTCATTGATGCGTCGGCCGCGGATGTGCATGCGCGTCGAAAGCTCGTGTATAGCCCCTAGAAGGAATGGGTCTGTTTCTAAGTCTGAAACCACCTCGCGGCACTGTCGATATGCCTCAGGATTCTCCATTATTCGCGCAGCGCATACGATGCCATCTACCATCCGCTGCGGAGCATCGCGCAGCTTTTGGAGATCCCTAGCTAGACGTTGTCCCGATGAAGTCGCCTGGATGGCCTTGAGAATAGCAGCGCTATCAAAGATGTCATCATTGATAAATTGCACAGTCATCAAGCTTGTGGTGAGAAAGATTCCTTCATCGTCGGCGTTTGGGTAGAGATAGGTGCACATGGACGCTGTATCGTTGACGATGTCCTTGATGAGCTTCTCAGCGCCTAGTTGCTCAAGATGCGGGTACAGCCATTGCCGAATTCGCTCAATAACCCAGCCTGCTCTTGGATGTACTTTGTGAGGAGTTGGTGGGTGATATAATTGTGTCAACGGAATCAAGGCCTCAGAGCCATCAAGTGGAAGACTTGGGAGCTCATCATGATCGTGATGATTCACCGTAGTAAACCCTTTAACGATTCCCATGCTTGTGTATGGGAAGACACGAAAAGCTGAGGTAGGCCGTCTCGAGGGAGGAATTAGCTGGTTTCATATACTTTATTGAAGAGGGGGTCCTGAGACATTAATCTAAGACATCAAGATAACCAACTGGCTTGCAGTTGCAAGGCATTGTATTTTGTATTGAAAAGGTTTAACAGTCTATCACATATAAATGCCAAAATCTATCACCAGCCGCTCCGAAGTAAAAACGATTTTTAACTCCACAACCTTCAATATGATTTCAGCGTTTGGAGATGCAGTACAACGTTTGATCTGGTGTACCGTCCGACAAGCAGATTCACCGACAGTATGGCGTGCATTAGCTTTAACGCAATGACGTGGCGCATTTCGTGGCCTCCCGATAAGGGCAATAGGTCGATCTGGCAGTGAAAGAGGGCTTCCTCAACACCTCACGCTTTCTCCTCGTCCTCATGTATAAACTTTGTACCCTCATTCGGGAAAAGACACCGCTAAGCGCCCACTCATAAAGGGCTCTCGGGAGAAGACGTACCTGAACCGGCTATTTATCTTCGCTAGTTGGCGCAGGGAATGAGAGATATCCAATTTCTTTGTGTAGAATTGCGATACTAAAGCCTGAAAACTCGGCTTGCTTCTAGGGCACAAGGATAGGATAGCATATTGAAGCGGAAGGCTGAGATGGGTAGATGAGTCAGTCGGTGAATGATCCCGCGCCCTTATTTTGACGCCTCATCCTTCGCACCAAAATCTCCAGCTGCTTCACTCAAGCACATGGACTTACAACGATTGTCGCTCGCGCTCACTCTCTTTAGCTCAATCTACGAGTAACTCTGTATGATAAGGATAAACAGAGTTGATATATCTGACAAATCGGGAAAACGTGATGAGTTTGAGCTCTTTCAGCGGCCTTGGCATTATGGGCGCGATTGATGATGTAACCCACGCCCTTCAGTTGACACTAAGGATAAATATCTCCCAAGCCACTAAACTCCCTCTCCTCCCCAATTCATGCACACACCATCAGGCCATAAAAGGGCACATGGCATCACAGCTTCGCTAAACACTGAAGTACCCCGGCTGCGACAACATCATGTCGACGACTACAGCCGTCCAGCTCGAAGCCTACGGCAACGGCACAACCTACGAACCCACCACCTCCTCAATCTTCCGTCCAACAAGAGCCGGGCTCGCTGAAAACACCTCTTCAAGCAACCCAGAATCCGATGACCCAGCACTCGAAGCCTCGCGCATCGCTGATAGCACTGTCCCCGACGGCGGGTACGGCTGGGTCGTAATCGGGGCCTGCGCCGTCGTCGCATGGTGGGTTATCGGACTCAGCTACGTCTGGGGCGTTTATCAAAATGCCCTTGTTGAGCGGAACGTCGGATCGCCTCTGGCTTTATCCTTCTGCGGTTCGTTGTCACCTGCTTTGATGGCCACCGTTGGAGTCATTGTGTCGAGGATGCTACGAACGTTTGGGACACGCAAACTCAGCAGCGCGGGGATTATCCTCATGGCGCTTTCGCTCATTGGTGCGAGCTTTGTTACGGATCATCTTGTTGGATTGATCTTTCTTCCTGGTATTCCTCTTGGTCTTGGTATGGCGGGTTGCTTCATGTCGTTCTCTCTCGTTCCAGCGCAGTACTTCTCAAAGAAGAGGGGGCTGGCTAATGGTATCGTCTATGCTGGTGGCGGTTTTGGAGGTGCAATTATGAGTATTGCAACCAACTCTCTTATTGAGAAGCACAGTGTTGAATGGGCTTTTCGTATCACGGGCATCCTCATCGCTATTTCGGGACTTCCAGCTGCCCTTCTGATCCAAGAGAGGGTGCCTCTGGCTAAGACCGGAATCGTGGACTGGAGACTCTTTCGACAGCTCAACTTTGCGATCCTCTTCTTTGCTGCTGGCATCGGTATCTTCCCTCTTCTCGTCCCTCCTTATTTCCTCCCCCTCTACTCTCGATCTATGGGTCTGAGTACAAACACTGGTGCTGGACTTGTTGCAGGCTTCAGTTTTGCATCTGCTGTAGGACGGATCATGAGTGGATATCTCTGCGATAAATTCGGGCCGTTGAATACTCTTGCGGCCTTCTTCCTTGGTAACTCACTTACCATGCTTGCCCTCTGGCCTGCATCAACGACTCTCGCACCCCTGGCTGTCTTCGCAGTGCTTAATGGTTTGATGAACGGTGGATTCTTTTCTTCTATGCCTACTGTTGTCGGTAACGTCTTTGGATCTGCCAGAGTGTCAACAGCTATGGGCATGGTGATTGTTGGCTGGGTTGCTGGCTACCTCTTTGTAAGTTCACTGTTCATCAGCCTCTCTAGATGAGACTAACGTGGTCTCTGCAGGGATCTCCTATCGCTGGTTTCCTTCTTCAAGCTCATGGAGGTGCAGATGAGGGGCTGGGCGCATATCGACCTGCCATGTTCTACGCTGGCTCCATGTCAGCCATCGCTACTGTTCTAACGGTTATTCTACGGTTGAGGATCAACAAGAAGCTTATGGCAAAGGTCTAGCCTATTACTCAGAAGACAATGACT
This sequence comes from Fusarium tupiense, assembly GCA_013364945.1. Lineage (NCBI taxonomy): Eukaryota > Fungi > Ascomycota > Sordariomycetes > Hypocreales > Nectriaceae > Fusarium > Fusarium tupiense. The sequence continues at coordinate 120,907 of JABEEO010000039.1, forward strand.
AAGATCGAAAACATAGATAGAGGAGGAGGTCCCAGGGCTGACTGCAGCGGTCCGTAAGTTGAGATGTAATTAAATATTAACTAGATAAAAGTACACTACGTATATAACATACGGTGTTTCTCCATCCCTAAAAGGAAAGTAATAGCTTGGCCCTGTCTACCACAGCACATATTGGAAGTCTACTATCTCCTTTACTCTATTTCTTGTCTTTCTTCTTGTTGGCAATACATATTGGGCATCGGTCATTGTTCGTCGTGTACTCCACTGAAGTTGGGTAATGAACCCCGGTACAGACACCATTATTTTTGTAGCCCTCGCACATTATCGTAGGTTCAAAAGTTGTGTTGAGAACGTAAAAACAGACGTTGCACTTATACACGTCTCGTTTGGTGGTGCACATCTCGAGTGAGTGATGTAAAAGATACCTGGTTATGGGTATGTGGGTTTATTCAGACTGTGTTATGACTGGAGTAATTATGATACTTGAAGGAAAGAGGAGGGCCTCCGAAATTATATCGATTTAATATATAGTCCTAATGTGGCAGTGAATAGTTAAGGAACGTATCTTGGATTATGGGTCTGAGAGACGTGCATTTGCAGAATGCTTCAGTATGTTCGTCCTTATGTCTTATTCAAGCCTTGTGTCAATATTGGATCTTGTCACTAACAGTGTGCCCATCTTGTCACAACTCTCAGCACATAGATCACACATTCTGTAACGCATGAGATTGGGCTTCATTCAGTCAGGTCATATTTACGTAGCTAACTACTGCTGAAGTATTCAGTTGCACATCTCATTCTCTTACGAGACAGCTAACCACTCGGACAATCCGACGGATTAGCTACTAGGTTCACAGACAATACATTTGTCTTCCTTTTTCCGTTCTACGCAAGGACTGCATTCACGGAACCTATTACCTGTCAATTGATGTTTTATCCCACGACAAGCGTCGCGTCCCTTTTCTAGATATCTCTTGCATGGTTGAAGAGTGTGCATTATTCTTGTGATCTCATCACCGCATGTTTTGCAGATCACCACCGTGCCCGGAACGATACACATCTTGGAGTTAAAGTTCTAGCTTAAGGTGGATAGCAGCCTGGGTGAAGTGGTATTAGGGGAAATAGTGGTGCGGGAAAGTGGCGGCGCTGGGTGGGATATCCCTTTCATTTATAGCCTGGGGGTCCCATCATTTAAGTGATAGTGAACATATGCGGTGCTTCTTTCTGCTCTCTTATGAGCTACACTTCTTGACCTTCTTCCAACTTGGGTATCATTCATTCAACGCAAGTAGCGGTCCAAGCCTTCCCACACCGGCTATTCACAATTAGAAGACTTGCGAGGCGGCCCTGGTGACGCGGTACACCTGAAACGGACCTTGAAGGTGCTAATCGAAGACATGTTATATTTTAATACAGCGAAGTCACTAAATAAATCAGACCTGGTTCAATAATGGTATTTAACTTGGTAGTTGAAGGCAACGCGGCGCAGTATCAGGCTCCTCGATTCAATTCGCCAACATGACCACTTTCATTTCTTATCGCGCTTCTTGTAATGAGGGCAGTGCTTCTCCAGCAGCCACTTGAAAGCTGGCTCGGGGTAGGTGAGCCCGTCACAGCCTTTCCCTTCCATTTAGATGTTGCATTGTTCGGGCGCTGCGTGTACCTCCTTAATTTTCTTCTTGCCTGTCCCGCACTTCTTGGTATCGGATCAAGAACGTATTTACATACTAGCTACCACCCAAACCGCAGTATCCTGCCTATTAAGTTGATCCCCCGACGTGTCTTCTTTTACCTGCCAGATTTCCTCCGGATGCACGGAGGGCAGGATCTCTCATGCTCCCTCTGCGTATGGTATCGGTATCTCGTACCTTTACAGGCTTTGCCCTCTGTGACTTCCTTGCAGGGCACAGGTACAGCATGAGTCTTATTGATCTCAAAATGGCAAATTCTGCACTCTTTAACTGTAACATGAACTGTGCACATGATTGCTGTTGAAAGGGCTATTTGATAGAGTAGGTAGTAGTGTAGGTATTGGGGTTACTGTGGAATGGTAATGTTAGAGAATGGTAGAAGCAAAACACCAGGTCTCTGGTTCTGGTTATATACTCATACCATCCACCACGTGACTTTTTCGGCGCATGGGAACAGTGCTTCAGGAAGAAGGATTGTACGTTGAATTGCGTTAAATTATTGATCCTTTGTCTCGGCGTTTCTTGAGTGACATTCAAGAAAGTAAGTAGTTGTGTTATGACGCACTGCTTCGCCACACATCTTCTTCTATCCAATTCCCCCGACGGCAAAACCTTCCAGTCCGGTGCATCTCATCGCAGCCTCCTGCTACGGTGATTTTCTCCCTCAACTTCCTATGGCACGATTTGCACATCTCGACTTTAACTTGACCGACGCACATTTCTGCTGTTGGGAGGGTTGTTCAGTGATGTTGTTGAGTTGTTGAATCGTCTGAGTTTCAGGGTGATCAAAAGGTGATTTGGGGATAATGAGGTGGTCATGATGTCCGCTCAGTCGCCTTCCTTAAGTACAAAGGCAACCACGTCGGCGACCGTGGTGAATACTTGTCTTTGCGAAGAAGACACGTATCCTTTGGGCTTGAATCAGTGTTTGTACGTGAAGGTGAACAAGGGAGGCATGCAACCGAGGAGATTATGCCTTACCATTCACGGCAGAGAACGAGGCGAGGATTACAGACCCAGAGATCTATAAGACATCTCTGGCTGCTTGATGAATAAGTGCAAGATATGAAGTGTTGTCGATGTTTGCTAGTGAGAGAGGGGTTACATGTTATATGGAGCACGCCAGCCTTTATGTAGCTATTAAGGGTCGAAAGAAGCTGGAATCCTGTATCATTGGCTTACAGAGCTGGACACTCATGACTTGGGTAATTCTACAATATATTTCTACCAGGTCTGTCAAGCGCTTTTAACTCACTCAGTAGCACGTCGCCTTATCATTAGCATGACTGAATCCATCACATGATCATGTAGCTGTAGTCCTTGAACTTCAATTTCCTGTCTGTCCTAAGCTATCATCTGACGCAAAAGCCCCCTCCCACTGATCCTGGCCATCTTCATTCAAGCTGCCCTTGCAGCAATGGGTTTACGTTTTGTGCAATCCGGGCAGGCATCCGTATCCTTTGTCAACTTATCATTTATATCCGGCAACTTGCCGCTGCACTTCCCCTTCTTTGTAAAGCCGTCACAGAAATTGGTCGAGGTCTCATCCTCCAGTATATATCCGCACTTTGTGCAGGTGACCGTTCGTTTTGTCGTTTGGCACATCTTGAAAAGAAATCTATACGTAAGTTAGTGTCAAAAAAGTGATATCTAGGCTTAGTGGCCAGGTTCGGTCAATTGGGAGTATGTAAAGGTCAAAACTTACTGTATTTGCTTGAATTTATACTTGGGTTGCTTTGTGAATGTGTGTTGGGGAATAGCACAATGAAATGGACTGAGGTTGATGGGCAGATGGTTCGTTTAATGTGTCCGTTTTGAGGTGCTGGAAAGCTGTTGAAAGAAGGTGGTTTGGTTGTTGAGTTGTGTGAAGATTGGTAGTCTGAGGCTCCCATCTCCCCGTCTAATGCTCGTGTTTATATCTCCAATGAAGTCAAGAGAATTCGGATTCAGAGGGGCAGAGAGCTGAATCAGCCCCCCAGAGTGGCTTGTGAATCTACCCCTGGGATAGTGATGCTTGTTTACAGCGAGAGTGACAGCTCCTCAGCGCGAATCATCACACACAACAGCACGCTGTGATAGGAAGCTCGAAAGGACTTCATTGATTGACGGTGCGTCTGCAGCATCACCGGCGGCGCGTCAGGCATCGGCCTAGCCACTGCCGTTCTTTTGGCTCGCCATAGCGCCGCCGCTCTCTGAATTGCAGACCCTCAGACGGCCAGATTCGACAATGCATGGAAGAAACCCACAGCAGCCAGCAGTTTTACAGACATTCACCTAGAAACCGTCAATACATCAGACTCGAAGCAGGTCGACAGTCGGATCGAGCGTATCATTAGCAAATCAGGCAAGCTACATAGCTCAGCCCATGTTACAGGTCCCCCCCAGACACTAAAAGTTTCCAACGGTCCCAATCTCTTGGGGGAAACCGATGACCTCTGGCCAAGATTATGAGCGTTAACTTGGATGATGTTACGTACTGCACGCGCGCTCAGGCGCGCGCCATGGCGGCTATGGAGAAAAGAAGTAACCCAGTGATTGTAAACGTGTCAAGCATGAGTACTACCAACCATGGAGGAGCTCCATATGCCTACGCGATTAGAAAGGTTGGCTGCGAGCACTTCACCAGGAAGGTGGCCAAGGATCTCGTCCTCCATGATATTCGGGTCAATGGCGTATTGCCTGGCAAGTCTCATGCCTAAATGAAATTGCGTTGCAGTTGGCTAACCCAGTGTCTAGGAAACACAACTACTCATATGTCGGATTAGTTCTTCAAAGGCTTGCCCCAGGAAATGCGGGACCAAGTTATGTAGAAGATAGGGTTGTCATCGAGTTTTCAGCCTGGGGATATCGCGCGAGTAGTTGTCTGGCTGCTGAGCGAGAATTATTTGACAGTGAGCGGCGTAAGTCTTCGTGTAGGTGAGGGCGCTCCCTACATATATCAATAGTGGCTGTTTAGGCAGTATAACAATCCACAGGTTTGACTCTTATCCGCCACTATCGTGCACACTTATATTAGGGAAAAAGATATAATATTATTATTTACTACCCATATTTAGAGCTGAAAGCTTAACCTTGTCGGTAGTAATTACTTCCCTAATTAATTGCCCATTCTACTCTTAATCGGCTCAAGCTTTCCACCACCAGAGAGCTTAATAGTACGACTCTTGAGCCACTTATTTGCAGAGGCAGAAGAGTTGTAGTAGATATTATATCCACGGCTTTGAATGTTATTGTTAGAGGTGTCCGAATTAGTGAAGTTCTGGAGAGTAGTGTCGGCAGTCAAAGTCCACTTGCTGCTGGCATCAAGAGAGACACCAAAGGAAGCTGACTTATATCCCACTCGGGTAGCTCCCTTCCAACTGCTGTGTTGCCCAAGGGACAGGGAAATAGAGCTCTTATTATATGCAACAAGATCACCAGACAAAGACGATTCCAGAACCTTCAGGCTGACCTCTGCCGGCTCCATTGACGGGTTGTCGATATAACCACCAAAGTAGTTAAAGTCCTGGGTTATTTGAGACATGTTGGCAACAGCAAGAATTCCAGAAGCAGTGTTCAGCTGCACGCTCTTGAGTCTGGCATCAGCAATGACGTTGCCAAACCACAAGCCGGGCATGGTCTTGCCGGTGGTAGTGATAGTGGTATCCTCGAGATCTAGCACCGCACCAGCACGACGCACGGAGCTGCTGAAGAGGACAGCGCCTCCGAGTAGACCAGCCTGAGCCGAGCAGTCCTTGAGATAGATCTTCTGTTTCCCATCCGAGAAGACCACGGGTCCCTGTTCGGAGACAGATAGAACATTGGTTGCATGGATCTCACCAAGAGCATAATAGGTTGCGGAACCGATTCCACGAACGCGCGAGACAGAATCCTCGACATAGATGTAGCCAGCTGGGCTGTCTCCAGAGAAAGCGCTAGAGCGATGGCCTCCGGAGTAGTGCTGCAGGTTCTTGGCATGAATGGTGCCGTTTCCAGATGCATAGAGGCCATGGCTCACGGGTCCACTGGAATACAGCCAGCTGTTGGTCACGTTGACGACGGTGCCTGTCCCGTATGAGTATACATTAGCAGCGCCGTTATGAACGGTGATGTTAACATGATCGAGAACGGCGACAGATTTATTTGCCTTGTAGAACAGGATGTTAGCTGCGTACCTGTGACGCTTGCGGGGAATCGAGGATTAGGAAGGAAACTTACAACGTTGACGGCGGCATTGAAGCCATAGAAGCTGGCCCAGTTCAAGTTCGAGTAGTACCCAGACTTAACGAAAGTGGAATAAGACGCAGCGAAGTCAGCATTCTTGGAGACCAGAACGATACTGGTATCGTTCTTGGTGGCATGCCAAGTCACATGGTCGACTGAGATAGACTTGTCTTTGATGTCGTGCACACCGACCACTATCCGTCACGCGGGTATATTAGTATCGTGCATATGCTAACTATCTGAGACCAACTGAAGTGACTCACAGTCTTCTGGCTGTCCGTTTGCTGGAAACGGGGCATTATAATCAGCAATGAGAGCGTTATCAGCGGCCCAGTCAGACGCAGGAATGATATCGGAAGGATCCTGGAGCTTCACAGTGGCCAGAGCCACTGTAGAGAAGGCCAAAATAATGGTTGGAGACAACATGTCGCTCGCGCAGTTGCGTAAACAGGTGATGAAGGTATGCGAAGGCAGCTGAGCAGTGACTCATGCAATATTAGTGATAAATGCTCCTGATTCATGATGATCTCGCTGCGATTTATACTACTTGCTAATTACCAGCCTTTCTCTATACGAAAATGACCCTTTCTAACAAGCCGAAATAGTTGAAATTGAATTTCCCCACATGCCGACTCCTCTAATTAAATGCTTACGCGGCCTGGGTTTATTAAGCTGCAAGCTTAATTGGCTGATCAAATCTCACTATACCAGTAATCATCCAGTCTACCAAGATTAGGTTAGATAAAGAGGTTCAAGTGCATATCTTGATTGCGGAGTGTTGGAAGCGGACAGGGTTGTTGAGAAGGGCCTCGGGTCTAGATCGAGGTTTCTTGTGAAGCTATTCGGAAATGCGGGCGGATCTACAAGGATTGCACTAATGGGTAACTATAGTGTGGACAAAACCTGGGGAAAAAGTGCGGGGTAAACTAACGGGATACGTGAGGACAGACTCACGGTGAGGACGCAGATTAGGTAGGTGTTGTTACCATGGCCGGAAGGGGGGGTTTTGGACATTGGTCAAAGGGAGGAAAGACTGTCCAGGTTATTTTGTTACCCTTCCTATTCTGCTGCATGAGGCCGATATGATATCGCCAATGGAGATTAACCACGACAGCTGTTTCTGTCCACTGACAGATGTCCAAAAACACATCTCTCCCGCGTAGGTATCTATAGCACTCCACATCGGAAGCGCGAGTCAATAATGCTACCCATTGGCTCGAGCTAGAGGGGGTCCCGAAATCGTTCCGACGATGGGAGGTAGTTTGCCTAGAACTATTACTGAATATATTATATTAATAACCACGACAGACTGTATCTGAAAGATCTCATGCTGGCACGAGCGAGCCCTATAGAAGCTGACACCCCGGCCAACTGCTGCTTGCTGGAGTCGACCCGACGTCACACCTTATAGTTTCTCTACTTCTTTAACCATTCAATTTCGTCTTTATCTCTGGTTTCAACCATTTTTGACATTCCACCACAATAGTACCTACCAACCTCGCCCTCACTGGCAAACGCAGTCGCCATGACTCACGACAGTGCCATAACGTCAGCTGGCCAAGTGACAGCAGGCGACATCAAGGAGGTTGATACTAATGTTGTCACTCTTGGCCATGTACGCCTCCGCCATATCGATACTCAAGAAATCATTCTGGTGCCAACTCCGTCGTCGGACCCCAAGGATCCCCTGAACTGGTTCGTCCGAAATCTCTTCTAAGTTTCTCTACGATGCCTGGTCACAAGGCTTCTATATGAGGATGATAAATACGGCTTCTAACAATCAAAAACAGGCCAAGATGGTTCAAAACATACACAGCAATTGCTGTGTGTCTAGCTATTCTCATGTGCAACTTCCTTGCCGCCGGACCGACCCTTGCTATTGTTGAGACTGCCCAAGACTTCTTCCCTGACTGGCAGAAGACTGGCCTCGACGGTCCCATCGCCAAGACGGCTTACTTTTTCAACTGTACTGCCTTATTCCAGGGTCTCGGAAACCTTTTTTGGATGCCGTTGATTAATAAGTACGGACGGCGACCGGCATATGTTTGTGCTTTCACGCTGTACACTATTACGGCTGTGTGGTGTGCTGTGGCTAAGGAATATGCCAACTTTCTTGTTGCTCGAATCATGATGGGTTTTGCGGCTGGTGCAGGCGAATGTCTTGCTCCTGTGACCATTGCTGACTTGTTCTTCCTTCACGAACGTGGAACATGGACTGCGTAAGATATTCCCCATATTCTCGAACATGTTCCGTATGGGTGTACTAATATCCCCTGTTCTTATAGTGCCTATACCGCCTCGCTCAACCTTGGTGTTGCTTCGGGAGCCATCATCGATGGCTTTATCGTTCGATACCACCCTTGGAGGTACATTTACTATGTTGCTATCGCTATCATTGGCTTTGTCACTATTTTGGTCTACCTGACCTTCCCAGAAACTGCCTACATCAGAAAACCAGAGCTTCTTGCCCGTGAAGATGCTGATGATGCCGACACCAAGGCTGGAGCAGAGCACGCGGAAGTCCGCCGTTCTCTCAGGCCTACCCCCAAGGTCTCTGAGTTCTTGTGGAGCGGACTCAAGCTTTACAACGGCACCTTCACAGAAGAATCACTTTGGAAGATGATAGTTCGTCCAGTGATGCTCCTGGCTTTACCTCCCGTCCTCTGGGCTACGCTCGTCATGTCGGTCACCATCGGCTTCATCACCGCCATCACATCGAATGTGGCTCCCGCTTTTGCCACTGCTTACGGGTTTGAAGCTTGGCAGTCTGGTCTGGCGTTCTTTGCCGCTGTTATCGGTGCATTTATTGGCATGTTCCTGGGCGGCTCGTTCTCTGACTGGGTTGCTGACATCTTCACTCGTCGCAACGGTGGCATTCGTGAACCCGAATTCCGTCTACCAGCGATTATGCTCAGTGTAGTCTGCGGACCCTTGGCACTTGTCCTTTATGGTGTTGGTATTGAGCACAAAATGCACTGGATTGTGCCAACTATCGGCATTGGCCTAAGTGAGTTCTGCTCCAATCTCAATCGTTCTTTAACTAGGTTTACTGATAATAATCTAGTCAACTTCTGTATCACCCAAGCAACCAATATCTCCCTCGTATACACTATTGATTGCTATCGACCAATTGCGGGCGAAATCGTTGTCACCCAGCTCGCCTTCAAATCCGCTTTTGGTTTCTTGCTTGGCTTTTACACCAACCCCTGGGTCAATTCGGCTGGTTACCAAACTGCCTATGGAATTATGGGTGCGATCTGCGGTGGTGTTTTAATCTTCTGGATCCCTCTCTTCTTCTGGGGTCATAAGATCAGAGTTGCCACACTTAGTTGGGGTATTATGAAGTATGCGCACTGGGATATTGATAGAGAGGTTGGCGAGTAAGAAACAAGTAACTTGCTTTATTCTGTAAAGAGACATGTAACTACATACATATAACTTGAAGAAGTTAGCATGCAACATAGTGGCTTAGCTGAAAAACACACACTTGGACACTTTGGTATTTTCAGCTGCAGCATTTCAACCTTCAATTGGATACAGACTGTAGCTATGTAAATAGTCTCATGCAGGACCGCAACCCCTACAACTATTCGAAGGCCTGAGCGTCACTGCTACTAAACATAAATTGATCTAACATCCGCGCACATTTTCTCATTTCTTCATTTCCCGTCGAAGTTGCTCAATCGCCCAATCCCACTTTTAAGTCTAATATTATCACCTTTAAGATGCCCATCACCACGATCCACAGTCCGTCCGAGTACCACGACCTTATCAAAAGACACCGTTTCGTCATCCTCTTTGCAACGGCAACATGGTGCAAGCCTTGTCAAAGCATGAAAACTGTCTATGAAAAACACGCCAACGCCTCTGATTATGATCCCGAGAAAATTGTCTTTGCGCATTTCGACACTGATGAACTTCCAACCCTTGATGCCGAACTCAGAATTAGCCAAGTTCCTGAATTCTTTGTTACGGAAAATGCAGAGCAAGTTAGACAACTTACTGGGGCTAACCCCCTCGCTCTTACCGATTTAATCAACGCTTACATTGAGTGGGCAAAGTACTAAACCCACCGTCGCCTGATGACGTTTAAAATCGACATTGCTGTATCAATCGGCCTGATCTTCGGGTGTAGCTAGTTTGAAGGTGAAGAGAAACGAGACGGAAAGGAAAAGGAAACTGCGCAAGGCAATACATTCTAGCAGCCTGACTGTACCTGCAAGCTACCTAAGTGGATAGCCAATTAAAAAAGTCTAATTAAGATATGAGGTCTTTATTATCAGCAAAGCCTACGGTACTGGTTACCTTGCATCCTTACCGCTTCATGTAGATGTCTCTTTATCAAACAACTGTACTTGATATTTTAATAGTGTTGATTAATGTTAGCTGTTGCGGTTGTCTCACCTTCCTCTTTCGCTTGCATTATCCCCTCCGAAGAATTGCATCATAATTACCGGGGGCCGAGATAGCCTACCCCGCTCCTCCTTATCTCTCCAAGCTTCACCTGGCTTCTATTTCCTTTAACCCAGGGCATCTCGGAACAAGAGACACAATTGCAATTGATCTCTAAAGACGAGTACTTTCGCACCCAATCTCAAGATGTCTCAGTCACAGCTTGACCTCAAGACACTTCGGGCAAAGTTCCCGGCTCTGCAGCAGGATCAAGTCTTTCTTGACAATGCTGGCGGGAGTCAAATTCTAGGGGCTGCAGCTGACTCGTATGTTATGCCATCAATCCAAAGAAAATATTCTGTTCTGACTCTTGTTCAAGGATACGAGACTACCTCATCACCTCGAATGTGCAGATGGGCGCCTCGTATAGTGTAGGCAAGCTCTCAGCAACAAAGGTGAACAAGGGCTACGAAGCGGCTGCACGATACATCAATGCGCTGCCTGATGAAATTGGTACTCGAAGTCTCCGCTCGATCGACACAGGATACTCAACTTACGGATAATCTAGTTTATGGCGCTTCTTCAACCCAACTCCTACGCAATCTCTCGCTGGGCCTCACCTTTGCTCAAGGCGACGAGATCATCGTATCCACTCTCGACCACGAGGCTAACATCGCACCATGGCTGGATCTAGCTGAGAGACAAGGACTAAACATCAAGTGGTGGAATCCAGAAGGCCAAGGCAACAACCCCAAGCTCACAGTTGAGAGTCTAAAACCGCTTCTATCCGACAGGACGAGATTCCTTGCCTTGACTCACTGCACCAACCTGCTTGGATCAATCCACGACGTCAAGGCCATCGCTGCGGCTGCTCACGAGTATCCAAACGTTCTCGTTTGTGTCGATGGAGTCGCTTATGCACCTCACCGTCCCATCGACGTCAAAGATCTGGGCATTGACTTCTACTGTCTCTCATGGTATAAAGTCTTTGGCCCTCATATCGCAATGCTCTACGGCAGCCGTGAGGCTCAAAAACAGATTCGCCCACTTGGCCACTACTTTAACCCCGCTGAGAGTCTTTCCGACAAGGCTGGCTTCTCCGCTGGAAGCTATGAGCTAATAGCGAGTATATCCGTTGTGGTAGACCATCTTCTTGCTGAGAGCTGGGATAAGAGCATTCAGCAAGAGACTGAAATCCAAAGATTACTCCTCGATTACTTGACCAAACGGGAAGACGCAACGATTTACGGAGAACCGAGTTCGGACCCCAGCAAGCGTTTACCTATCGTCAGCTTCACCATTGATGGATGGAACTCTCGAAGTGTCGTAGCAGCTATCGAAGCCAACTCGAATCTCGGCCTCAAGCATGGCCACTTTTACTCTCATCGTTTGGTGAAGGATGTTCTCGATCTTGATACAAACGATGGCGTCGTTCGAGTGAGCATGGCGCATTACAATACTCGTAAGTCCTGTGGAAATGAGACATTGCACTACTAACCCCTGGCAGTCGAAGAGATTCAGGCCGTTATAGATACCTTACAGAACACCATTGCCAAGCGATGATGTAGTGGCAAAGTGTAGAAGACGAATTAAGACATACGGACAATACAATATGATTTCCTTTGCTCAAGTACTATTTGGGTTTCGGACTCCGAGATCCCCTCTCCACGCAGAGACATCCCATTCAAAAGGTACAGAGCCAGTTAGATAACCCTCAGTCATGTCATGCCCCTCCTGGAGGCTATCCTCAGGCGGGAACAGGCCACTCGGGACCTCATCCTCGGCCATGTTAAACGGTGAAGCGAGGTGATGAGCAAAGTTGATATCAGTGTTGACAGATGCTTCAAAAATAGTAGGATACGGCATGTTAGCATCAGAACTACTCTTCAAGAGTGTAAGAGGATAGCAAAGCAGCTCTCGTAGCTCGTACATCAGGTGGTGAAGGCTGACGTCGCCGTCAGATTCGACAAATAGGTACGAGTCGCCGTCTGACGGTCCGTCTTCGTAGGAACTAGGATCCTCTCGCGTGTCCTGCTTGGGTTCTGGCAGGTACTGTCTCATGAGGCTTTGATACTTCGTGACTCGTGTGTAGAAGCTACGTGCTATCCTGTCTTTTGTAGCACATAAAGCAAGGATCTCGATACATGCTTTAGAAAGATTCACGTCATGCTGCCTGAATGCTGTGGTGCCCCCGACAAGGAAGCTTTTAATAGCAGTAAAGTTAAGCATCAAGAAGGTGATATAGCATTGATACCTGTACCCTGTTAGCTTAACTCAATGGTTGTAGAAAGAATTGCGGAGCGAAAGTTAGCGTGGGAAAGATTGCATTTTACATAGTTAGCTAGTAGTTCTTTACTACGGCCTTCTCCTTGAGGATCCGTCCGAGGAGTTGAGCTGAGCTCCGCGCAGCTTGGATGCCTTGGAGGATAGAAGCCTTTGCTTCCAGACCCCAGGCACAAGCCGCTATATCCTTCTGAGTTGCAAGCACAGCTCTGGTCTTCAGAATGAGAGCAGACATGTAGAAAAGGTGCATGTAAAACGTCACGCGGCGCTGGTCCGGAGATATCTCTGGCGTATGTATCAAGGTTTCGAGATGCATGTAAGCAGGGAGACTAGACTGCCATTGGTCAAGGTCGTCATGCATTTGTCTCAGTATCGTGGAGGACAACACTCTGAAAGACGCCACTGTTCGGACGATGTTGGCTTTTAGGACCGTGATCTGGGCCATCTTCTGTTGTAAGACTCCAAGAACGGGATCCTCAGCTGCAGAGTCAAGAGCACCGGTATTATCGATCTGCTCTCTTGTATCCTAACAAAGCCATCAGTGCAAGAATTGGTATACATGTTCCGGTTGACCTACGTGCGTACATCGGGAGACCTCTGGACTGGGGATGTGCCCGAGAGTAGCTGTGAGCCAACTCCGTACCGTGATAAGTGCTGTAAAGGTCTTGATGTATCCATCAAAATCTCGTTTGGACAGACCCTCCGGCTTCTTGCCAACACAAAGCCCGCTTGAGGAGCCAAGCAGGATACCCCAGTCTTGAAACCAATCAGCAATGCAAATAATTGTGTGAAGGGAAAAGGGAGGCACCTACCTGTGTAAGAGATTGCCAATGATGACTTGGCGATGACATTGTAGATCCCCAAACAACAGCATATCCGCATCGCCCGCAGAGGAGCCTCCTCTACGACGTAATCAAGAAACAGCCGAGCTTTCTGGTAGAATGGTGTGCAAACCGAGGCGTTACCGTTGGGTAGAGTCTGCCGATCATACTGGAAGCCCAATGCAGAAATAGCCAGTAACTCGCCATAGGCAATCTTTCTGCTGGCAAGCTGATCTGGCTTGGCTCCTCGGAAAGTATCGAGAATCGAATTGGCTTCCTTCCTCGTGTAAATAGGAAACATGTTTCCCATGTATAAGAAGTAGCAGTCAACGCCATCTCGCAAGGCTTGGATGGCCACGTCCGACATCTCGGTTGACAAGAGCTCGTTCTCGAAGAGTAAATTGCAGTCGTAGATCTGCTGACTCCATCTCACCCTGGCACTCGGCACGTCTCTACAAACCAGGCCAGAACCGCTGTCATGAGCTTTAACATACTCAAGCGCCGCTTCGATGCCAAACCCATCGCGGATCCGGTCAAACAGGCTACTAGCTTCATTCGCTGGCCGCTCCTGAAGATACCGATACAGCGCCACGAACGACTCGACATTTTCCTGTAGAGCCTGCTGTCGTCTAATGATGACCTCTGCTCTATTACCCTGCACTGAGTACTCGCAGTTTCGACCTTTTGATCTACAAGGCCCGCATTCAGGGCGATCGCCGTCGCATTTTATCTTTTTCAGCTTGCAGGCTTGGCAGGCTGAGATAACCTTGGATCTGCGGGGAATTCCCAAGTCGCTGGTGGAGTTTGGTGCTAGGGGAGGTACTGGCGTTGATGTTGGACGTGGGAGGATTGGTCTGGGGGTTATTGAGGATGGCGTTTCCATATTTATATGACGATTTGTTTTGGTAAAAACGTGATGATTTTCGGAGAGGCGACTTAGAGCTTACCAACCCCGCGCAATATCCTATCTTATCTTATCAATATCGTATATCACTTATCTTATCATATCACGGCCTTTCTCTGCAGGTCAAGATTGCCTCGCACTTAGTAATGTTTATAAAATAAAAGTATAGCTATATTATACTAAAGTAATTTTTAAACTATAAAGTAAAACTTAATTTAAGTAATATAAATTTAAAAGTAAATAAGATAAATAGTATAAGTTATAATATTAAGAATTTATTCTTTACTAAATATATAGTTTACCTTAGATATTTACTTTATTAATATAAAATATTTCCCTAATTCTATATACTTATTTTTATGCTATATTAATCTTAAGTTTAGAATAATTATTTATTACTTTATTTTCTATCAATGCCTGTTCTAGGGTGTGATCAAAGATGTCTATATTTCAAGCGTTGGCCAAGGTCAGGATGGCCAGCAATATCACTAAATACGTTCAAGCTCTGCACTGCCAGGTAATGTCTTGGACCCTGAAAACATTTCTCTTTGCCCCATCTGCTGCGGAAGATCCCGTACTCCAGAAGGATCAACCTAGCCTACACACTTCAAGAGCCGCCAATCAGTACCAAGACAATCCTTCAGCACTAAAACTATATCATCTCAAAACAATCCTTCCCCATGCATATCATCTTCCATAGCTGTAAGCCCAAGTCAGCGGCTTCTCACGTTGCACAGAACGTATTTCCGGTCAGCAGATCCCGTATTGAAGTTCCATCCGATCGGGCTGATTATTCCTCCGAGCCAGCCCCCGGCTCCGGATCCTGATCCTTCAATTGCAGTGGCAGCCCAAACCATTCGATTAGATGTCTGATCGTCCCTTGAAATTTTTGACCGTTCTGGTTTGTATCTGATCGAATCAGAATATCCGAATTCCGAAGAATGCCGTCTCCCAATTGTCTCCTCCATGTCGAGGACACATTTGGACCCGTCGTCAAGGGTTGCGGGTCCAATTTCGACTTCACGTTGCTGTTCGAGGAGACGATTCTTTGTATTCTTCCTCTTTGCGTCGCTATTTGTCTCGCTGTCTTTCGAGCTACGCGACTTTGGAAGAAGCCTGTGATATTCAGGGGCTGTTTCATATTGCCGCTGAAGTTGGTATGTTCTAATTTCCCTTCCTTTATCCTCCTTTGCGCGAAACAAAAGTTATTGTAGACTAATGTGATGGCCTCAAGATCGCATGGACATTAGTAACTGGATCGCAAGCAAGCATAGTCGCGCTTTTCTCTCACCGCGACGAAACCCGAACGAAAGCCAGTATTGCCGCTGGAAGTATTGGCATAGTCGGCTCCGCGATCCTAGCATGTCTGTCTTCCCTAGAGCATCAGCGCGCGGTGCGCACCTCGTCCATTTTAGTCCTCTACCTTCTATCGACTATCCCCATGGATGTCGCTCGCGCCCGAACCCTATGGCGAATGCTAGATGGACGAGACCCTGCTATTGCTGTTATGGTACTGGCAAGCACCAAGGTTTGTGCCCTGGTCACTGAGATGCTCTGGAAGTGTTCGTTGGCAAACAGACATGAACTATGCGATGCCCCAGAGGAGAGCAATGGTATCATTGAACGAGCGCTAATGCTTCGAATGATGCCGATCTTCTGGGCCGGATACCGCACGCCATTGCAAATTGAACACCTCTCTAAGCTTGACACCAAATTGCAGAATGCCGAAATGAGGCCGACCGAAAAAGGCATGCCCCCAATAACCTCCCATCATCTAATGAAAAGGTTGCTAATGGTGTCCAGGACCAAAAAGAAAGCAGGCGCCGATCAAGCTTGCAAAAGAGATTTTCTCCTCTCACACTTACGAGTTTCTGGCGCCCATATTCCCCCGACTCTGCTACCTCTCCTTAACCTTCGCCCAACCATTCCTCGTCCGTCGAGCGATCGACTACATCTCGAAACTAAAGACCGAAGGCTCAGGTCAGAGAGGTGATGGACTCATTGCAGCGTATGCTCTTGTCTACTATGGCATTGCAGTAAGATACCGACCGTCTCCTCGAATAGTGGGCGTGTTACTAACGAGACCTGGTTAGTTCGTCTCCTCTCTGTATGAACAGAGCGCTGTTCGGGCCACCACTGTCGTCCGTGCCGATCTATCGATGCGAATCTATCAGCAATCACTGCTTCTAGATCGAGTCGTGGACACAGGAGACTCGAGCACAACAATGATGACGGCCGATGTAGAGCGCGTACAGCTTGGAGTTCGAAAGATACACGATGCTTGGGCGAGCTTTGTATCGGTTGCAATCGGACTCTGGCTCATCCAAGCGCAGCTGGGCCTTGCAGCTTTGGTAACGCTGGGGCTGATCGGAGGCAAGTCAATTTGCCACTATTATGACCGAGAACTAACGGTAGACAGGTTCTCTTTTGCTTGGTGGGTATTGGTCTGGACGCGCCAGCAGATTCCAGAAGAACTGGATGGGCGCCATTGAGAAGCGCCTGCACAAAACGGTGCAGGTGTTGAAGGGTATCAAGAGCATCAAGCAGATGGGAGCGGCGCCAGCGATAAAGACCATGCTTGAAGATGAGAGACAATCGGAGATCAAGCTATCCAAGAGATTCCGTCTCCAGCTCATCGCACTCGTAACCTTATGTGAGTAACACAACATCTTAGTCTTAGCCATCTTCTGATCAATACACAGCCTTCACTTCTCTCACCATGCTCCCTGCCCTGGGTCTCAGTGTGCACAACGCCGTGGCGGACAAGTCATCAGGACGCATCCTGACCGCTCAAACAGCCTTCCAAGTAATGACCCTCTTCAACATCGTCAGCTCAAGTATACAAGACTGCACGTCCCACGTCATGGCAATTATGGTAGGACTCGGTTCACTGCAGCGTATTGAGAGCTTCCTCAACCAGCATACCTGGACAGATCCCCGAAAGTCCATCAGAGATGCTAGCATTAGTACAGACCAGAGTTCCGTTGGTGGTGCGAGCGAGAAGAAGGTTCTTACCGACGTTGCTGTCAAGTTACAGAACGTCAGCGCAAAGTGGACTGAAGAAGGTGAAGATATCATCAAGGACGCTACGTTTGATGTACCGGCTCATGGATTGACCGTCATTGCTGGACCAACTGGTAGTGGAAAATCGACCCTGCTACGTGTTGTATTGGGTGACCTTGCACCGTCATCTGGAACCGTCTCTGTCGATGATTCCCAGGTTGCTTTCTGTGACCAGACGCCTTGGATCGCTAATATCAGCATAAAGGAGAATATCGTCGGTGCCCTGCCGTTCTACGAGGAGCGATATCGTATGGCGCTTCATGCATGTGCGCTTGACCAGGACATTGAGGATCTGACAGACGGAGATAAACATCTTTGTGGTCTCAATGGACAGTCTGTCAGTGGAGGACAGAAAGTTCGCATTGTGAGTAACCCCCTCCAGTCTATGACAATGCGTGTATTAATCACAGCTCTAGGCTCTAGCGCGTGCCGTTTACTCCAAAGCTACTCTTGTTCTTCTTGACGATTGTCTTGTAGGTCTAGACACCAACACTGAGCGACACATCCTCAGCGAGATCTTTGCGCCCCGAGGTCTTCTCAGCAGCGCTCCCACTACGACTATCCTCGCCACAAGTTCACGTAAGATCATTCCTTCTGTAGCTCAACATTCACTAATATCATATAGCGAGATATCTCCCCTTCGCCAACTACATCATCCTCATTGACGCCGACGGCCGTGTTGTTCGGCAAGGCACATACGCTGAGATTGCACCGCATATTGAACAGCTCGAACATGACGTTTTGCAAGTATCTGACCGCACTGCCGCTGCACGAGAGCCTAGAGCTCAAGACTCGGATGAACTACCCAGCACTGCAATCACAAATGACATCGCTTTCAAGAAAGGCGCCAATGGCGATTGGGTTGTGTATAAGTGGTACTTTGGAGTCATTGGCTGGATGGACTTTATCGTCTTTCTTTTCCTCTGCTTGGGATTCGTGATAGGCGTTATATTTCCACGTGAGTGACTCATCTCAGCACTTCTATCGACCTCGTACTGACCATTGATAGAAATATACCTTGGGCTATGGTCGGAAAAGAGTCTCCAGAACCAAATCGATACACTCCCCTCATTCTATGGCATCTTCTTTGGAGTTGGCTCCATGGCCTGGGTAGCTCTTTTCTCAGCATGTGTCTGGCTCTTTTTGCGCATCGCAGTTCGGACTGCAGCTTTGTTTCACCATCTCATTCTCACCACAACACTCAAGTACGCTAAGCCCCTCCTCCGAGGCTCTTTTTGCGGTTGCTAATGGTGTTTTAGTGCCAGAATGGATTTCTTCTCCCAGACGGATAGTGGAGTCACGTTAAACAGGTACGATCACGAACTGTTGTGCACAGACATTCGCTAATCGCAACGGCTCTTAGATTTAGCCAGGACCTGCAGATCACCGATATGGAGCTACCACTAGCTTTCGTTGGCGCCACGATGAACTTGCTGATGCTTATCGCGCAGTGCATCGTTGTCACGATCCAATCTCACTACGCCGGCTTCGCGATTCTGGCTATCGCTGTCGTGATTGCATTCTTTCACGAGTTTTATCTTCGAACATCTCGAAGACTTCGTGTCATGGATATTGAGGCAAGGTCACCTGTCTTGTCGCTTCTACTTGAGTCTCTTGATGGACTCGCCACTGTGCGTGCATATGGCTGGGCAGCATGGTACTTGCGACGAGGGATTGAGGTCCTTGAGCGATCACAAGTGCCTTTCCATTTCTTACAGTCTGCACAAGTCACACTCAACCTTTCAGTAGACCTATTCGTGGCGACTCTGGCCCTTGTTGTTATTTCCATCGCTGTTGTACAGATGAACACCAGTGGCGGCAGTCTTGGTCTTGCGCTGTTTAACATCGTGGGACTTGGGCAATCAGTCAAGGGTGTTGTCTTCTTCTGGACTTCACTTGAGATTACACTCGGTGCAGTTGCTCGTATCAGAGACTTTACAGAAGACACGAAGTCAGAACATGAGTCAGACACGAAGCCTTCGGCGGAGTGGCCATCGAGGGGCGAGATTCACTTCACCGATGTGACACTGACTCACTCGTGAGCACTACAATCAATTTGGCAACCTTTGATCACTGACGCGTATTGCAGAACTTCACTTCCACCGACCATTTCGAATCTGACGCTGGATATTAAGCCAGGCTCCAAGATGGCCATTTGTGGTCGGACAGGAAGGTATGTTTCTCTGCAGCCACCTATTCCACCAAAGTTCTGGGATGTGCTAACTGAAATGCACAATAGCGGGAAGAGTACCCTTGTAAACTCATTGCTGGGGCTGGTGCAAGTCTCTTCAGGCCTCATCAGCGTCGACGACGTTGACATCTCAACCCTGGCCAAGGATGAAGTACGATCCCGCTTTGTAGTCCTCCCGCAAGAATCTCTCATTCTCTCGGTAAGTATACGCGAGTATGCAAAGCTCTTTGGCATTTCAGACGAGCAAGAGATCATCCAGGACTTGAAGAAGACAGGCCTATGGCAGACCATCGAGCAAGGAGGCGGTCTAGATATGATCGCTTCAAGCGACACCTTCTCCCACGGAGAGCGTCAGCTCTTCGCCATGACCCTAGCTTGCCTCAAGAAGGGAAAGATTGTGCTTATGGACGAACCTACAAGCCAGTAAGCAACACACGTGACACATCTTACAGCTCACTGCTAACCTTATCAGCGTCGACAATGATATCCAGACACAGCTGCGCCAGACAGTATTCGACACGTTCCCTGATAGCACTGTCCTCTGTGTCACGCATCAGGTTGCAACGATCGTTGAGTTTGATATAGTTCTTGTACTAGATGATGGCGAGATTGTGGAGCAGGGTGATCCCAAAGAACTGCTGCGTGAGCCAACTTCTCGCTTCGCACAGCTGTACTCGGCTGGTGAGCTTTGACCTCGGGGATGAAATTATGCAATGCATGCTGCAGGCGTCTTTGTCATCATGACGTCTGGCTCCGGGTGTGCCGAGCAGTCGGTTATAATTAGATTTCTATCATGCATTTCTGTTGGTTTCTAGTTCTTATTTTCGTATTCCATCCTTGTCTTGATATTTTGATAAAAGCCCTGATATGCAACCACCATTGAAGCTGCTCTGTTTGCCCTTGCCCATAATACTGGAATAGTCAGATGATCGATTCCTACGATGACCCTTGCGCCTTTCTTGAACATCCGATTATTAAGTCTCGATACCAAACTTTGTCAATAGCCTCCCGATGCTTCCACCTCACCGACGCCATGACTGCGTGGCCTCTGTTGGTCGTAGCAATCAGAACCAACTGCTTATCCGGCTGTTCCGTCGTGTCAGATCACTACTCATCTCTCGCAATGCCTCGGGCCCTTGCAACTCCAATGATATACCCAGATTAGACCATAGCGCTACACGGCCTGCAATTGCATTAGCGCAGGCGCAGTTCACTCCCAAAATCCATCGCATAGCCAAAAACAAACCTAGCGTCGGATCTGCTGATGTTTGCTGCTTACCTTACCCCTCAATAACTGGATCTAGTTTGTCACTAACTGGTCAGAGCTTCATGATAATGTTTGTAGTGCTGATATTGTCCTGTACATAACTGGAAGCATGTCCGAGTTTGGCCCAGACATGCGAGTGCATATGCAGGATGAGGGCGCACCAAACCATGTACATTGCCGAAGTTCAAGCTAGCAACCAAGCTACATACGGCCTTTCCAATGGACGTTTGCGTGGCGTTACCGTATTGGTTGGGGTCGGACAGGGGGGGTTTTATCCCGCACTGACAGCCGACCCATCATCTGCAGCATGAACCGTAAAGCTTGGTTTACCATGCGGTTGGTTCTCAAACGGCCGTTGCTCATTTCCACGCTGCAGCGTATGTAGTACAAAGGCACTGTCTTTCTGAGGCACAGTACCAACTACCGGCCTTGGCGGAGGAAACGGTGAAGCAAATAACCTTTGTGCAAGTTCAGGGGCCAACCAACAAACATATACAAAACTGTTTGCTGCTGCCGTATCAGCCGTTGGTTATGCTAAATCACTCATCTGATGATATCCACGCGTCGGCGATGATCGAAGCAAACGCTACCCATAGATTAGAGAGAGCAAGGTAAGGGTTATTCGCCCCGGCGTGAGCTAGGGACGCGCCGTATCTCTGGGTCGATGTCGCATTTTTACACTACGGCCCGCAAGGATATCATGTTAGCGCCGGGCCAAGAGTCGACGATTCGATTGCGAGAGAATTATTTCCATCGCAAAAAGGTTTCCATAGCATTAAATTGGTGCAGATGGAACCCTCTCTACTCCATGTAATTCCCGTGCATTTATCGCTTTTTTTCTCGTCGCCCTGGTACCTGAAACGGGCTACCTCACCCCCATATCAAAAGGATTCGGACCCGCTATGTTGGTGCTACTGCAAGCGTCATATCATGGGCCCCATAAGAACCATTCCAGAAACAGGTCCGATCGTCGATAGAGGCGCAGAAGACACTTAAGGACTTGGTCTTGCATCCATAGTGCGATATTTCACCAAGTAACGGCATCTGAACTATACCTGTGACAGCTAGATCACGCGCCACCCGTGATTAAATTACGACAATGGCAGTGCAGTAGCTCGTGGAGCTAGCAACCAACGCGCCGGACCCTTGTGAACTGCTGTGGGGACAATCAAGCAGTCTTCTCTCTTCTCATGTGGTGATTACCGAGCCAGCGTATTATGGCCAGTCGATGGTCGTTGTCCCATATGTATGTGCCGCTGCCGGTGGTGTCATGAACTATCCCATACTCTTCTCGTGTGATTTTTGCCCCCCAGAGTTACAAGACTTTGGAACGAATTTATCAGTATACCCCAATTTTGTTTTGACGTTTGTCTTTTTTTGCAATGCCTTCCCATATTCCACAATGGCGAGAGCCAATCGCCATTGTGAGCATGGCTTGTCGTCTCCCAGGCGGAATCGACAAGCCGCTGGATCTATGGGACCATGTCCGAGCAGGCCGCTCGTCTGCTACGGCGATACCCAAAGATCGATTCAATGCTGAGAACTTCCTGTCTATGGATCCTAATCAGAAGGGAGCTCAAGCCTTTAGGGGTGCTCACTTCGTCAAGAGGGACATTAAGCAGTTTGATCACAAGTTCTTTGGTATCAGCAAAGACACGGCTACAGCTATGGATCCTCAGCAGAAGCAGCTCCTCGAGGTTGTCTATGAGTGTCTTGAGTCAGCCAACATCTCTATGGAAATAATCTCAAAGTCCAAGATCGGCTGCTACTGCGCCATGTTTGTGAGTGACTACCACGACATGCTCATGCAAGACCCTGAATATCTCCCCACGTTCATCGCGATTGGAACAACACGAACCATGCTTGCAAACCGCATCAGTCATGCACTCGATCTCGGTGGGCCCAGGTATGTCATCATTTCCCAAAGGGGGCGATTACAGTGCTGACGCCTCATGCAGTGTCACCATCGATACTGCCTGTTCGGGTGCCCTGGTGGCCCTTCATCTTGCCTGCCAAGCACTGCAGGCTGGTGAGTGTGACGGTGCTGTGATTGGTGCATCTAATCTGTTCCTGAGTCCTGATTATGCACTGTCTTTGACGCGTCTCGGTGCTATTGCTGCGGATGGTCAGTGTAAGACGTTCGATGCTAGCGCTAACGGATATGGACGTGGTGAAGGAACCAATGCAGTCTATGTCAAGAGACTCAGTGATGCTATCAGAGATGGCGATAGTATTCGAGCAGTCATCAGAGGCACTTCATCCAACAGGTACGTCTTCTCCACTTTGATCCAACACTCAGAAACTAACAGTTCAGTTCTGGTGCCACTCCAGCCATCACGGAGCCATCAGGCCGGGCTCAGGCAGATACCATCTTGCAGGCCTATGCACAAGCAGGAATCAATGATTTCAGTGAGACAGGATACTTTGAGTGTCATGGAACAGGCACTCCTGTTGGTGATTGCATAGAGCTGGGCGCCGTTGGGTCAGTCTTTTCCGAAAGCCACAAAACCCAAGATGCACTCTGGGTTGGTTCTGTAAGTCAATCCTTTCGTTTATTATCAGCATAAGATAAACTTACACAGACAGACTAAACCGAATGTCGGACACTCAGAGGCTGCCAGTGGTTTGAGCAGTCTCATCAAGGTGGTCTTGGCTCTGGAAAAGGGCGAGATCCCTCCCAATACGAATTACAAGACCCCTAACCCCAAGAGTATGTACCCTCGCTGCTGACTTCTGATGAACTGGACTAAATATGGTTTTCTCAGTTGACTTTGACGGATGGAGAGTTCGTGTTCCAACCGCTCCTCAGCCATGGCCTTCAAAGTCCATCCGCCGGGCAAGCGTCAATTCCCTTGGCATTGGTGGATCAACCGCCCACGCCGTTGTTGAGTTCTACGAGCCTCCTCAACTGACCAATGGTTCAGCGAATGGTGCAAACGGAGTCAATGGCGTTCACCATATCAATGGTACCAATGGTGTCAACGGTACGAATGGTGTGAACGGCCATCACGAAGACGAGAAGAGCAACGACCCGTACTTCCTTCTCTTCACATCCGGCGCTTCAAAAGACTCTCGAGACACCAACGAAAAGAATCTCTTGGAGTTCCTGAAGTCTCATGAGGAATGCAAGAGCCTAGCTAGTCCTCTAGTCAAAGCGCTCAATGCTCGAAGCCAGATCAACATCCGGCCATGGAAGTCGTTCGCTGTAGCCCAGTCCGTTGATGGCCTCATCCAACAACTTGAGACCAACGCACTCAAGGTTGGAACAGGCCCGACAAGTGGCGGTCCACCGCGAGTCTTGTTCACATTCACAGGCCAAGGAGCTATGTGGTCGCAGATGGGGAAACGTCTCCTCGATGCATTCCCTGTGGCGCGCAATAGTTTGTACAATCTCGAGGAGGTTGTGAGGGAGCTTCAATCTTCCAAAACACCAACTTGGTCGTTGATAGGTATGCTTGGACAAATCATCACGACTTGGCATTACTGACACTCTCGCAGACAAGCTCACAACTGAGCTCTCTCAAGAAGAGATCGACTCTCCAGCTCTCGCGCATCCCCTCTCCATGGCAGTCCAGATCGCGTTGACAGACGTTCTCTCAAGCTGGGGCGTCCTTCCAGACGGTGTTGTTGGCCACTCAGGTGGAGAGACAGCCGCTGCCTACGCCTGCGGTGCTCTCACAGCCAAGGAGGCCATCACAGTCGCTTACTACCGAGGCATAGCCTGTCAGAACGCTCCATCAGGCGCCATGTTGGCCACTAGAAGCGCACCTGATGCCAAGGAGCTACAAGATGCATTGGAGCGAAACGATGTGCAGATTGCCTGCTTCAACGGACCTCAGAATCTTACCCTTGCTGGTTCTGCTGAAGGGGTCAAGAACGTGGCTGCTGAGCTTAGCACTCATGGCATTGTCTCTAGGGCTGTTGCAGTGACTCGAGCCTATCACACTCGCGCCATGAAGACTGTTGTGGATGAATACGTCGGTCAGCTCAAGGGTGTTATACAGCCCAAGACTGGACGGGTCCCTATGTACTCATCTGTTACTGGCCTTGAGCTCAAGGGCACCGAGGTCGACGCCGACTACTGGGGAGCCAATCTCGTCTCCCCGGTTCTTTACACCGACGCAGTCACGCTGGCATTGACCTCATCAGACCACAAGTTCGATCTTTGCGTTGAACTCGGACCTCACTCTCTACTCTCTCGCCCAACATCCGAGATTACGAAGTCCCTTCCTAACGCCCCTCAACTTCCCTTCTTTGCCACGATGCTCCGAAACGCAGATTCAAGCCAACAGCTTATGAGTCTAGCGGGAGACTTGGTTCTGAATGGGAAGCAGCTGGACTTGGATCAAGTCAACAAGATCGCTGGTAAGGTTGGGCGTCTTCCCAATCACATTCAAGACAACCTTCCAGCTTATGCCTGGGACTATTCCTCGACACCGTGGACCGAGCCACGAAACAGTCAGGAATGGCGGTTTAGGAAATCGCCGCGGCATGAGATTTTAGGATCGCGCTGCAGAGGAGTGAATCCTTCGGCTCCGACATGGAGGAACAAGGTGTCGATTGAGGATGCGCCTTGGCTTGTTGATCATCAGGTACGTGAAGAAATACACTCATCTTACGACAAGGCTAACTCGTGACAGGTAAACGGTATTGTGACGTTCTCTTTCACTACCGGTATCGCGATGGTGGTTGAGGCCATGATGCAGGTACAGGAGGAGAACAAGGAGATTAACTGGGCGAACCATTCGTTCGAGCTTCAGGACTTTGTCTTTTCCAACTCCATCATTCTCCCTGATGAATCACACATCGATCTTTTCCTCACACTCATTCCAGATAACGATAATGCCAAGTCGGAAGAGACGTGGTATGACTTTACTATCTCGTCGCTGAGAGGCGATGTCGATATCCGTCATTGCCATGGTAGAGCTGCAGTCCTCGAATGTAAGTATCTGATGTCAACCAGCTGAAGATTCATGCTAACTCCATCCCAGCGAGCAACGACAAGGTCGCTCTCCGCCGCAGAACCTCGTGGCACCACATGCCGCTCAAGGTCCCTCTCAAGAGCTACTACAAGACTCTTGAACGAGTTGGCTACGGCTATGGTCCCAAGTTCCAGCTTCTCAATGAAGTCCGCGTTCGCCCTAGTCTCTCTGCCTGCTCTGCCAAGATCGACATGACATCGACTGCTCAGTCTCCTGTTCCCGGCCAGAGATACCTCCTACATCCAGCGATGATGGATGCAGCGCTTCAAACACCTGCCTTGGCTAATCGCTCTGGACACTTCCAAGAGATTGATACCTTACTTCTTCCATCCAAGATGAAGAGAATCTCCATCCGTATGCCTGCTAAGAACACGGCCGTCGCGTCGTGTACTACCAACACTTCGCCTGTTGGGTTCAGCAGGATCCAAGGTAGCGTTGAGTGTTACGACTCGTTGTCGAGACCTTTCTTTGTGGTGGAAGGTCTGCAGATGGATAGAGCTACAAGTGATGACAACACTACTCTACCCTGGCTGAGACTTGCTTGGAAGCCTGACGTTGGCGACATCTCGAGTAGTGACCCCATGCTCAGCTCCATCAAGATCCAGAGTCTTCCTGCAGAGAAGAAGCTCATCAACCTTGAGAACCTGGTTAAGGAGCTCATACCACTCATCGTTGAGAACGGCATCGAAAAGGGCAAAGACCTACCTTCCCACTTACTCAGCTACCATTCATGGTTCCTTGACCAGGCTGAACTTCACAAAGACCGCCTAGCAGCTCGCCACAAGCTCCAAAACGGCTTCGCAACACCCCAAGACGCCATCATGAACGTCGTCGCCAACTCGGGCATCTCCCAAACCGTCGACGCATCAATCGTATCCCAACTCGCCATCAACATGTCCCAAATCTTCCGCGGCGACGTCGAAGCCCTAGCAGTTTGGCTGGAGAACGACTTACTCTACCGCTTCTACGAAGAGAGTATCTTCACCACCAGCATGAACCAAAAACTTCTTTCCGTCGCTGAGCTCCTGGCGCACAAGAATCCTAACATGAAGATACTGGAGATTGGTGCTGGAACTGGCGGTGCGACTACGGAATTACTGCGTGGGTTCTCCAAGGCGGGAGGGAAGAATGCGTATCAGTCATTTACTTTTACGGATATCTCGGCTGGGTTCTTTGATAAGGCGAAGAAGAAGTTTGCGCAGTGGGATAGGATTGAGTTCAAGACTTTGGATGTTGAGAAGGATATTGCTGAGCAGGGCTTTACTGAGAAGTACGACCTTGTGGTTGCGGCGAATGTAAGTCTCGGACGTTGTGAAGCCTTTCTTCATATGCTGACTACCTTGTTAGGTTCTGCACGCCACTGCCGACTTGCCATTTGCGATGAAGAACATTCGATCTCTACTGCGAGACGATGGATACCTCTTGGTTGGTGAGCTGTCGGAGGGTACGTACAATCAGCCATGACATCAGGATGCTCTGCTAACGTTTCTACTCGCAGACCTAACTTCAGCCAACTTCCTTTGGGTAAGACCAGCACCACTTCTTCTATAAGGCATCGCTAACTCTCACGCAGGGACCTTTGACTGGCTGGTGGCTCCGCCCTCGATCACCCGGCCGCTCTGGCCCTGGTCTTACTCTCGACGAGTGGCGCAACGAGCTCGCTGCCGATTTTGACAGCGTCTCTGAGATTGAGACCAAGCACGACAAGACCGACACTGAGCAACTGTCGAGCACGATCGTCATGATGGCTAGAGCAAAGCCCGTTGAGTATACTCCGCCCAAGCCGCTTTCTGGGGAAAAGATACACATTGCTGGAGTCGGCAGCGACCTGTCTACTCGAGATCACCTTAAGAAGTATCTCGGCACGCGTGGTATTTCTGCAAGCTCTAGTACCCCCGAAGACCTTGCTTCACGAGAATGGGCTGGAGAATGGCTTATTCTCGTTGACGAGACCGAAGGGAGTTTCCTCGCCTCTCTACAACAGGAGCAATTGACCGCACTCAAGTCATGGCTCACAAGGCCTATCAAGTGCATCTGGGTCACACGCAAGGTATACCTCGATCCCCAGAACACAACAGGGGGTCTAGTGACAGGTTTCGCACGAACCATCCGCGGCGAAAACAGTCAATGTCAACTGTACACTCTTGACCTGAGCAGTGATGGCGATATCACAGCCAACGTCATCTATCACGTCTTGGAACGCGTTCATTACTCGCACAATGACCCGATCTCCAAGTTGGACTACGAGATTGCTGAGAAGGATGGGCAGCTCTGGACGTGTCGGCTTGTCAATGATACCGCGCTTGAGAATGCTTATGGTCCTGCTCGTAAGATGGATGCTCCTCCGGTCCAGGTGGTGAAAGCTCCTCATCACTTGGTCGTGGAAGAGGTTGGTATCTTGGAGAGTCTGACGATGGCGCAAGATGATGCGTACTCGAGCATTCCAGATGGGCATGTTCTTGTTGAGGTCAAGGCTGTCGGACTTGATGAACGGGTAAGTACATATCTCTTCTCTCGCAATCCTTGATCTAACATTGTCTCAGGACGGATTCATCGCACAGGGTTCTCTTCCAGCGACATCATTCGGTCGCGAGTGTTCCGGCGTCGTCACCAGATGCGGTGCGAATGTCACATCATTCGGCCCTGGAGATCGTGTCGCCATCATCGGTCAAGGAACTTTCACAACCCAATACCTGGCACCTTCAGAATGTTGTAGAAAGATCCCTGACTGGCTTTCATTCGAGGTAAGAAGAGTCCTGGTCTTCGCCGACTGCGCATGACTAACTCTCCTACAGGACGCAGCTGCTATTCCTACAAGCTTCGTCACTGCTTTGTACGCCCTGACGATACCAGCGAGAGTATCAACAGGACAGGTATGTACCACGCCCCTTCGCCAACAAGCAACACTAACCCAGCGACAGAAAATCCTAATCGTCAACGCGTCGTCCACCCAAGGCATCGCCCTCATCAAGACCGCAACAGCGCTCAAGCTTGACGTCTACGCCGCCATCAGCGACGCAACTACCAAGCCCATCCTCACCAGACTCGGCCTTCATTCCGCCAAGATCTTTGTTAATCCCACTAACACCAGCCGCTCCAGCGTCTCTCGCTCCACGACCTTCCAGGCTTATAAGCTTGTGTTGAACACCAAGGCGGGTCAATATGCTGACTTTGCTCATTTGGTTGCGAACCGTGGAACGTATATTGAGATCACATCGGGTGAGAGCTCTGGTGATGAGGCTTATTTTGTGCCGAATAAGAATGTCATGTTTGCGTCGGTTGATTTGGCGGATGCTTATCAGGAGAGCAAACAGGATCTTGGAATGTAAGTGACTTGATTTATGGATACGTATGCTTTGGCTGACGATTTCATTAGCTTGCTGGACCAAGTCATTGACATGGTTGAGAAGCGAGAGATTGATGTTGATACTTCGGTCTCGGTGAAGGGGCTTGACTCTCTACGGTCCTCCTTTGCGGCAGTGATAGAAGGTACTCCGAACAAACAGGTTGTATCGCTCAGCGACTTCAACGACCAGCAATTGATCAAGGTAAGTGGTTTCACTCTCTCAGCGACAACGCCATATCTAACCGTACCTAGACACGGCCCAAGACTTCACGCTTCAATCCTCACAAGACCTACATCATCACAGGGGGTCTCGGCGGTCTAGGCCGTGCCATTTCAGTCTGGATGGCGAGCTATGGCGCTCGACACATCGTTCTGGCAACCAGCTCTGTTGCCCGTGCCTCAGAGTCCGGCGATCTTCTCCAACAGCTATCATCATATGGATGTAATGCCAGAGTTGAAGTCTGCGACGTCGGCGACTCCGAAGCTGTAGAGCATCTTGTTTCTTCTATCGATACTCCTGTCGGTGGAGTTATTCACTCTGCGTTGAAGCTTAGCGTAAGTTTACTGCATGACCCTTTCATGGAAGCCTACTAATTTTAGCCAGGACTGCTTCTTTGAGGATATCACTCTCGAGGACTTTGATGCCGTCTTTGGTCCCAAGGTCAATGGCTCGCTGAACCTCCATAACTCTCTGCTCGGCCAGGATCTTGACTTCTTCGTCATGCTTAGTTCAGGCTGTGGAGTCTTGGGTAACGAGGGTCAATCCAACTACGCTGCAAGTAGTACTTTCCTCGACACCTTTGCCCGATACCGTCAAAGTCTTGGACTTCCAGCCTCATCTGTTGATCTCGGGTTCGTCGAGGACGCTGGCAACATCAGCGAGCGTCCCGAGATCCAAGCCTCCCTCTTGTCCCGCGGTCTCAGGCCCATCACAGTCCGAGATGTCCTCCGTGTCGTCGAGGGTGCCATCGCAACTAGTTCACCCAAGAACCTCATCACAGACTCTAGCTACGATAGCTTCGTCCAAAGCCAGATTGTTCTCAGCTTTGGCATGATCGACAAAGCCACAGCAGAGTACCAATCCTGGGCTCAAGACCCAAAATTCGGTCTTCTACGTTCTCGAGCCGCTGATAATGCTGCTCTTGACTCTGATGCTGATGGCGGAGAGAGTGCAGTCCAAACAGCTGTCAAGGCCTTCCGAAACACTCTCGGTCGATTGGGTGATGCGCCTGAAGGCAAAGAGGCAGCCTTACAGCCGTTTGTTTTCACTGCTCTTGTCGCTAAGTTGGCGCAAGTACTGTCGATCAAGGTCGGCGATATTCAGCCTTCGAGATCGGCGATTCAGTATGGAATGGACTCGCTTATTGCGATTGAGGTTCGGTCTTGGGCGCGATATGCGTTCCAGATTGATTTGCCTATTAATGATTTGACGAACCCGTATAGTATTCAGGATCTGTCGGCTAGGGTTTCTAGAATGATTGTTGGATGAATATGCTGTTTCTCTTTAGTGCTTGGGTATACCACAGATTGGGGTGGCTCTTGTCTTTTCGTCTTTCTTTGTTTACAGTTTCTGCGTGCATTTTGTTTGTTGTAGCCTCACGATATTTATAACATTTCATTTAAATACACTCTTTGCTTCTGGGATCATATGCTTCCCGCATAACTGTATTCGTCTATATATATGCCCTTACAAGATATCTCTCCCTCCTCATAATCACGCCTGAGATCAACCCTCGCAGCCAACGAGCCAAAGACAATGCTATACAACACCAAAAATATGCAATTCAGTCCCATCGGAGGGTCTAGTCTAGAGACTTGATATTCCGTACCCAACACGATATCCTTCCTCATCGTGGCATAGAAGATTCCGACACAGACGTCGACACTGACGCCGAGACCGAAGCCGGCGCGGAATTTGACGGCGTTGACGATCCAGGTGCCGGCTTTTGGGCACAAAAGGTTATTCTGCATTATTTTCAGCGGTAGCTCTTATACAAACGAGGGACTTGATACTCACAATGTCATAAATGAATGGTATTTCGTATTCCCAATCTCCTTCTTCACATTTACCAGAAACTTCTTGACGTCCTCCGGCGACCAGCCCAAGCCTTGTGTAAAAACAGGCATCGTCAACGGCTCAAGAATAAACAACCAATTCTGCGTCATTAGATGCCCAATGCGCTGTAACTTCTTCCCGGGATAGCATGCATTCGTCGGCGCACCGTGTCTCGTCTCGATGACGCGCTCAAAGCCAGCTTCTTGTAGGTAAGGTTTGAACTTTTCCGGGTATCTCAGCGTTGTACCGAAATTCCGCATCCCTTGCTCCATTAAATCATTCCATCTTCGGAATTGTGAGCCGTTTAATGAGTGATTTGGTGATTGGAGAATTGCGATCCATTCTGTGAACTCGACCCATCCTCCGGGCCTGAGGTTGTCAAATGCCGACTGGATTAATTTCTTCTTATCTCCGATATCGCCTATTTGTCGAACGTGAATGAAATCGAAGTTGCCGCCGTTGAAAATATCCCAGTCATGTGTGATGTCGAATGTTTTAAAGCTGCAGTTGGATTTTGTATATGGTGGATGGACTGGTTCAATATCGACGCCTAAAACTGAACAGGAGGGGTATTTCGTGGCTGTCGAATGTTAGTATCAGTAACAGAGGAGCCATGAGGCCTAAGCCGTACCAAATTCCTATAGTAACAATGTCAGCGGAATTTTACATCCCAAGATTCCTTCAGAACTAACCAATGCCCATGTTCCAGGTCCAGTGCCGACATCAAGCACTCGCTTAGGCTTTGACGTTATCGGTGATAAATGAAGTCCTTTGAAGATATTGATGATAACCGTATGTTGAATGACTAAGCGCGATCTGGTCAGTAAATCCGCGGGTCAAAGAGTACCGAGGCATCGATCGCATCATACCATTTCGGTCTTGTTCTTGCTAGACCAAATGCGTATTAGTATCCGAGTACCCGTATAAACTTGCGATAACGTGATTGCCGCAACATACCTGGCTATTCGGCACCAAACCGTACCCTGTTCGTCGTCGTTTGGTTAATTCTCGGATGCTACTGCGAAGCAGGGGAGGGGGAAAACGAACGAACAGAGGATTTGGTGAATTTGGCGACGAATGCTTGGAAGAATCGTTTGGACCGCGACCCACTGAGACACATTAGCATGGGAGCAAACAATGGAGCCAACCCACCAATCAGTGGACCACCCTCTCTCTGATCTGATATGGGAGACCTACCGTTCCATAGGCTTGTAACTGGAAACAAACTCATCCGAAGAATCAGAAGAGTCCTCTATACTGTTCGTCTTAACGACATGGTCCTCCCTTGCTGCCGCCGCCGGGGAGAGTGTTTGCCGGTCCCATCCGCCTGAGCGTCGGGTAACAGGTGTCCCGGGGAGGCCCCCTGTCTGAATCTGGCTGTCACTAGACACGCTAGAGGCGTAGTTCGACGACGATGAGGCGGTGAGAGTCGTCTGTGCAGGTGCAGGGGGCCTTGCCATGGCTGACGACTGTAGAAACTCCGTGGACCCCCCGCCAGGAGTCGAGCTCGAGTCGCGTCCATTGTTGTCCATCGAGTGAGCCATTTTCGTTGCTAATAAACACGGCGGGCCGCGCCGAAGCCTAACAGCTTGGGGGTTTTTTTGCGTTCGTCGTTCGTCGTTCGTCTCCCTTTTTTTTCCCTTTGCTAAATTATTTTAGTTTGACAGATGGAGTCGATATGAGGCAGAAGGGCAATAAAAATAAAAATAACTTTTTGTCGGCTGTCAGTTGCTGCAAGAAATATATGCAGTTCTGACGTCGTCGGGTTCCAAATGGCACAGCAGAACCAACACAAGACACGGGACGCAGAACCTGTCTGGCGCTGGATGGGGTCATGCTACTCTTCTATGTAGGAAAGAGAGAGGGAAAAGAATTGTTCCCTGACCTGGGCTGTGTTGGGTACCGAGACGGGCTGAAAGCACCCCTGTTTGTTTGTCTCGTTCTCTAACGGATCATCAAAGTGCTAGCCCTGTCAAGTTTAGCTTAGTGCCCTCAACTGACAAACGGCTTGTTAGCTCTGGCCCGCACTTTAGAGTTTATCACTTTGTGCGTAGCATTAGTTTCGAATCCGTCACATAATAAAAGTGACTGGACTGGGTATTAATAGGCGTTGTTTTCTCGCATGTTTGCTTTGTGCTCTCGGGCCCAAACAAGATACCGAAATCGCGAGTATGGAAATTCACTGATCTACAGTCGGTTCTTTTTCAGCCACCGAACTCTGACGACAATTGCGACACAACATTAGTTATAGGTTGGAGATCAATGACTTGAGGTGCAAGATCTCGTCTTTGTTGTCTCATGCCCTTGGCACCTCACGCTGTTTGCTTTAATTCGATTGTTTATTAGTTGTCGCGTGACCCATATTTAGCTCCATTCAAGTGCTCCAGGTTTTTACACCAGACCAGAGTATCAAATGTCTCTCTATATTATTTACAGGCCACCATTTCTTATGTATTAGTGTATGTAATTATTGATGGTATTTTCTTTATTCCTGGCATCTCGTATTGCTCATTGTAGAGATCTTTTGTTTCTCGTTGCTGTTTTAAATATACTGGATCACAATATCTACCCTAAACCCAGCCCATTATGTCAACTAAAGTACTAAATATCAAGACCAAAGCTCCTGTAATATAATAAAATAATGTAGTAAAGTAATTAAAATTAAATACTAAGTCTAGGGGCATTATGTAGATTTGAGCTATAAACTGAAATTACTTATATATTAGTAAGGTGTCAATAACCCCGCGTGCTCAGCACTATCCGCGTATTTAGTATTATTCTTATAGTAAGTCCGGCAATAGCCTAAAATGTTAGTTTAAGTATAGATATGAAGTCTATAAAGATGTGAGTTTATGTAGTAACAGGCTAGCTTCCTGTATAAGACTGTCATACTTCCTAGTCATCGTGGCCATGCCGGTTAGGAGAACTGAAAAGTCTACTCGTTTCGCTCGTGGGTTATGCTTCGTGTTACTGAAGATTGCGATCTACCCCGAAGCGGTAGATCTACTAGACCCGAAGTGAGATAAAGACCATGTAGGATGATCTGCTAAGGCTTTGCAGTCAGCCTGATCATCGGGGCAAAGTTACCCCATCGGATCCTGCATCCTACCCAAGGATCCCCGATTTAGGACCGTCCCGGTGGGTTTATGAGTAAGTACTCTACGTTTAATTGTACCCTGGATCGATCTTGCGAGGGAATAAGATCTCTAATGTGTTAGGTAGAAGGGTCATCCATGCTAAGATACAAGATCTAATAGGATGCTGCCGCAAAGCAGCTCACCCCATCTTTAACTATCCATTAGTTCCGTTAGGAATCATCAGTACTTATTTCGTAGCACCAACTAACACCGAAGCCGAGCTTTCACTGCGCTACAGCCCATCGTGCAGCGCTTTATACTCGACTTCACGACCAAGAACTCGAGTACAGAAGCGCCATATTATTCCAAGCTGTAACCATTTATTTCGATGAAATGTTTGCAAGATCGAGTCCCTATCTCTTGTCTCTCGAAAAGCAAGACTCGCTGAGACGCACGGCGAAACATGATAACATCAACAGTTGGCAATCAAGCCTTGTGGACCTGTCTCCCACTCCAGCGATCTCTAACCACTCACGCGACTTGACCGATGTATGTTCTTGAAATCTCTAAATTCTTAGCCACAGCTGAAGCTAATTTGGCACAGTATCTACAGCTTATCTTGACAGCAAGGGTACATGAGGTGGCCAGCCGTACCCCTTTGACAAAAGCACATGGACTCAGCGAAGAACTTGGATGCAATGTCATGTTCAAACGAGAAGATACACAGCCTGGATACTCATACAGGCTGAGGGGGATATATAACAAAATGGCCAACTTGGATAAGGAACAGAGCTGGAAAGGTGTGATATCATCGTCGGCGTGTAAGTCCAGACTCAGAGTACACAAGCCCGTATCTAAATTCTCATAGCGGATGCCCTAGCTGTATCCCATACGGCAAAGAAGTTTAGGACCCCATCGATAATCGTTTTGCCAGAGCATACCGCAAAAGCCAAGATCAAGGAATTGAAACGTCTTGGGAGTACAGTGAAGTTACACGGACTGAGTGCCGATGCCGCGAAGGAGGAGTCCTTGCGGCTGCAATCACTTCATGATCTGATTGCGATGCCCCAACCTGGAGATGAATATGTCATCGCAGGTTATGGGACTATCGGACAAGAGATATTTCAGCAAGCAATCCATCTTCAGATTCAAACAGTCTTCTGTCCGATTACTTGCGGTACCCTGATAGCCGGCCTAGGCATATATCTGAAGCGCATCGCTCCCGATATCAAAGTCATCGGAGTACAGCTCCATGATTCAACCGACATCTCACGGTTGATACACTGCAAAGGAAAGCCGACCTTGGAAGAGTACTTACTATCGAAGAACGTCTGCCAAAAGACTGCCCAGATCTGCAGTGATGTGATAGATGACATAGTCCAAGTCACTATGAACGAGGTGCTAATAGCAATAAAGAACATATACGAAGACACACGGCAGCTTGTCAACGCAGAAGGTGCACTGGCTGTTGCTGGGATGAAGAGCTGGATTACATCGAATGGGCTTGTAGGATCGGAAAAGGACTTTATTGCGATCACGTCAGAAGCTCAACTCGACTTTTCGGAGATATCAGCTATTGTCAAACAAGCCTCGTTGGCTGAGATGGCGATGGAGAGCGAGGATGACAGTGGACTAGAATCACTGGGGCATAGTGCAGGGACAGCATCGACTTGTGCTGGCGACGGATGGTCTAGCAGTACGACTGTCGTTGGCACTGAAACGACCGCCAGCTTTACATCTGATGTTGACGGCAGTCTTTGGAATAGCTAATAGAGGGAAAGACTATATAGATATATATAAGCAGGATCAACTGCAACAAGTGGTATGACGTTCTGTGTGATCTGAAGCATGGTTATTGTGAGGTTTCTAAATTATAGTCGTGAGGACCCATCCAAGTTTCTTGTTGTAAGCAAAAGTCTCTAAGTCGATCACAAGGCCCAAGCTTACCAACGTTTGTGAGAATTAATGCTTGGCGCTGTATAAATTAACTGCATCTGGAAATACGCTGCGCTGGGCCTGCTGACAGTTCACCTGCAAGATGATTACGTGACGGTCATCCGCCTCATCCCAAGCTTAAACCTGAGATTAGATCTGAGCTATCAAGCATATCTCAGATTGAGATGCCTTTTCATATTTAGCCATTACTTGGCCCACCTTTGTAATTATTACAACTTGTTGGTGAGAAGTTTAATAAGCATCGATGCTGAGTTGAAGATCTCGATTGACCGATGAACCGAATCTGCATCTCGCTCTCATTATCTTGGAGTTCTAAGTTTACGATAAATTGTATAAAAAGGGCATGTGTCTCTGCCATAATAGGAGATATTATAACCTCAACCAAAGCATACCATCCCCACTCAACCAAGAATCATTTCACAATGAGGACCAGCCTTTTCTTTTTGGCAATCCCGCCAGTGGTGGTTCTCTCAGGTGTTACACCTCCTGGTCGCCCTCTCTTACCCCCCGACAATGCAAATCTCACCCTCAATGGTGCAGTGAGTACTTTCTGCTGCTCGCTTAAACGCTTCACTGACATCCTCCAGATCGACTGGTATCCTCTCAACTTCAATATCTCGGACTCTCAACACAAAGGATGGACTCAAATCGACGGCTCATTCTGGATCAAAGCGTTTGTCCATGGCTCAAATGGTCACGATTACTACATTGCCTCTCACTTGATGAGTTACGCTTCCGATATCGAGGGCTCTAAGCCAGTGTACAGAGCCTCAGTGCTTGATCTGACCGATCCCGCGACTTTCTACAAATATGATCGAATCGCTCCGAAAAACACTACTTTTTGGACGGATGATGGTGATTTCCGGGCCAACTTTGAAGATTATGGAATGGAATCCATCGATAAGAACCCGCTGCGCGGTCTTCATACATATAGTTCCGCGGAGAACGTCGACTTTGACTTTGACTTCTTTTTTATATCTCCTATTATCGTGTTTAAAATTATTATGTATTAATCTTATAAACTTAATTAGCTTGTATTCTCTTAACTTTTAAAGCTTCTAGTTACTAGCCTAGATATAACTTACCTTAGTAA